>JANRGW010043755.1:0-53804 GCA_024733675.1 Psilopsiagon aymara | reverse complement strand
AATACCTCTTTGGTCAATCTGGATCAGATGCCCCGTCTCTGCTCCCTCCCGGCTTACCCTCCTCCCTGGCAGAGCATAAGACTCAGAAAGTCCTTGGCCAGACCAAAATGTACTAAGCAATAACTAAAACATTGGTGTTATCAACACTGCTCACAAGCCGAAAGTCAAAAGAAAAAAAAAAACACAGCTCCACACCGGCTACCAAGAAGGAAAAAAACGACTGCTACTGCCGAACCCAGGGCAGATAATAAAGTAAAAATGAATTCATATTAGATTGGTGGAGGATGGAAAAAGAAAGACAAACTAATGAAATGAAGCTACCTTTGAAGAACCAGAATTTCACACTACTCACACAAAGCTCTAGAAAGTACAAAAACATTTAACATACAAGAAATACAGGAAGTTATGATAAGCTAAAGGAAAATGAATGCTGAATGAATGTATTGCTTGCCCAAAATTATTTTCAGGTTCTCAACTGTTTAAAGACATTGAAAACAATCATTCAGGTTTCACAATACTATTAACATTAGAAATGATATATATATATTCATTGTAAGTGTAAAGTAAGATTCCCAAAGTGTACTGAAATCATAATTAGAGCTGCTAAATGGCTTCAATTCCCACCTGATATTCATATTCCGTGTAAGGCAGCAACTTGTCATCTTTGAAGGAGTTTGAAGAACCATTGTAAACAAGTGTGAGGTCTAAATTTATGTGGGCTTGAGTTGTTCGCCTTCTGTACAGTTCATAGTATAAAATCTTCCCATTTGGCTGCTGTGGGCCAGTCCACAGGACAGAAGAAGTCATCTGGAAGCCCCCGGCTGTGGTCTGTACTTCTATGAGAGGGGCAGGCTGCAGTGCTGGGGGTGCCTCCAGTGTCTGCACTGATGCCCACTCACTGGAGGCACAACCCAGCTCTGTGCAAGCTTGGAGCTGTACGTCATACCTTTGGGAACATAAATCAGGAACAACGTGATTAAAACACTGCAAATACAAACGTAGGATGTGTGCGAGATCTGGAGTATTTCTTAATTTCTCTTGATCTTTGACATTTTTATAAGAAAATAAATTGTATGAATGCACAGCTTATAGGCTGTGCCTCAGTTAGCAAAAAACCAAGAACACTCTTCTTGATTTCACATGAAAGTAGGGTGAAAAACATTGGTTTTCATTTATTTGCTTGTTTTTCTCAGAGAAGAGCTACCATCTGCAGGAATTGTGATCAAAATTATTTTGATTTTTATATTAGTCAAAATGATGATTCACTGAAGGAGATTATTTGGGTATCATTCAAGAGCTATAGATCTTTATTATACTTCACTTTTTGGATTTAAATTAGTTATACGTAAATAGTAGACAGACTTATCAACCATGTAACATGCAAATTATGCCTACAAGAATACATGAGGAAAAGTCAGGTAAATAGTCAAGAATGAGTGCAGAAGATGACAGAAAAATATACTTCAGTATACATTGTGTTGCTTCTGTAGCAGATTCCAGTACCTTCTTTTAAGATTTAACTTTCACTTAAACACAAGTTGCTTTTTTCAGCTCAAGAAAGCGAGAGTCCAGGTGTCATTCCATTAATCTTAGCTCAGCTACACTGGGAGTGGGCTAGCAACAGGCCTTTGGTCTCCCCACACTGAACTTTGCCAGCTAAAGCCCTATTTACTCATGAATGCAGACATCTTGCAAGATATGCAAGTACAAGACTGCAGACTTCAGAGTCTGTAGCAGAGTGCTAAATTACCCCTCTATTAATTACACTCTAAGTCAGCCCCATACACTTCATCAAGACAATATACAGTTGGTGTTGCAATAAATTGAAAGAAAAATCCTCGTTTTATTATGTGCTTTTTAGGAAACAAAACTCCATTGTCCTGACTATCTGTTTAAACAAGATGGTTGAGCTGCCTGCCAGACCACTGAATCACCCTGCGGCATTTATTCAACAACCGAGGTCTTCCAGACTTACCTACTGTATGGTTGTAGCTCTGCCACTATGTATGAACGTCTCAGAAAGGAAACATCAGATGCATTTAAGTCAACAGTTTTCTTTCCTCTTTCAGCAGGCTTGTGGATTGAGATAGTGTAATTTCTAATGTCACCATTTACTTTAATGGGAGGATCCCAGGACACCAAAATCTCCTTTGAGGACCATGCCTGCAACCTAGGAGGCAGCATCCCAGATGGAGCAGAGGGGTTGGTTTTCATCTGAGCTGGCGGGCTGGTCACACTCCCTTGACTGTTATTTGCAGTGACAGTGTAACTGTACACCATGCCTGGCAGTAGGGTGAAATCCAGGTATCGAGTTTCCAGACCTGAGTAAACAAGTACACCATCCCTCCTAAGGTCATAGCTTGTGATTTTACCATTGGGGTTAGCTGGAAGCTTCCATGTTATTTCAATTGACTCCGAGCCCATGACAAGCAGCCTGGGAGCTTCCATATTTAGTGGTGGAGCCTCCATTGTCATCACTGACTGGGATACACTGGATGTGCAGCCCCCTGCAGTACAGGCAACCAATGCAAAATCATACTGTGTGTAAGGCTGCAGATTAGAAATCAACATGTGCAAACTTCTGCCAGGATAATACTCGTCGTTGTTTAATTTCAATACATACTTGGTGATATCTCCATTTTGTATTTGGGGAGGTGCCCACGATGCATTTATCTGAGTGGCACTGACAGCCTGCAGAGATGGTGGATCCACTAAGGCAGGAGCTGCTTCCAGTGTTTGTATTGTAGCTGGTTCACTGGTAGAGCAGCCTCCCATTGTACAGGCAACTACCATGTAACTGTACATTGAATAGGGCAGTAAGTCTTCATCCATGTAGTTGAAAGTAGCAGCATCAAAGCTGAAAGGATAGAGAACGTCATTCTTCATCAGCCTGTATGACTGAAGAATACCATTAGGCTGTGCCGGGGAGGCCCACGAGATGAGCACTTTATGGGGATTAACTGATGCCAAGGACAACCTGGGGGCAGCAAGACCTTTTGGGGAAGTTTGACTAGTCTTTGCCACTGTCCAGGAGCTGTCAGTGTAGCCTGCTGAATTCCAGGTGCGTATTTTATATTCATACCTTGTCCATGGCTGTAAACCTTTATCATTATATATAAATGTCTTACTTTCAGTGTTATATTCTGTGAAAACAATTTTATCTTCTTCTGTTGTTGCTCTGTACCCTGCAGCATTTTCTTTTGTGTATTTCTGAATAACTTCATAACGAATTATCTTCCCGTTTGGATTAATTGGCTGCAACCAGCTCAGTTCAATGTTGGTAGCATTCACTGCCTGGATTACAGGTGCCATCTGAGACACTGGAGGTGCTTCATCTGTTTGGATGGGCTGGGGTGGAGAACGGGTGCAGCCTGCTGCATTGCAAGCCTCCAGCATGAGGGTATAGAGAGTATAGGGCTCGAGGCGCCTGAAGAGGAACTGGCGAGATAAACCACTGTACTCTAGGTTGTCATCACTGAAAATGTTGTAGGTCTGGTGAATAAAGAAAGAACAAGGTTAAAAATAAAAAGGTAGGGAAGGAATAAGGGACAGAAAGCAAGATAAAAGGGGAAAAATATATATAAATCAACAATTTTTAGACAATAACTAGTAGATGAGACAACCTTTACAATAGGGTAAGAACCATTAACCAGTGATTCAGAAACTCCCTCCCTTCCTAGTGACACTCAGCACACAGCCAGATCAGTGATACAAAAGGAATGTTTTGATCCCATTTTCATGACGTTTCATTTTGGATGCAGTAATAAATCACTTAGTGACAGTTTTCATTATATTTGTTTGTTATCAAGTTTCATTGTGAGGCTCTCATGGGCCAGCACAAAGCTTCCTGCAGACTAGTTCTAGAGAAAAATCTCTTAAGACCGTCAAAATGAACCCTTCTAGTTGCAAATCTTGTGGGTAAATGTTTATATTCAGTTGAAACCACTGAGCTAAAAGAAGTCCCAGATTTCAGGATAACATTCTGTCAAACCCAGATTTTCTAGAAATCCATTTCAGTGCATGTCTCGTGTAAGCCAAACTCTCGTGTGTAGCTTTCTATACATTAAATAAACAATTTTGTTCACAGTCATGGGATAGCACATGAATGCTAATACTCATTTTAATATAACCACAAGCAGAGAGCGCTCACAGAGGACCTTGTTCTTACATAGGACTTCTGTCTTATTTTGAAGTATAATGCTTTGGATTGAGACCTTTTCAGCACAAAATGTTTTAATTTGATATCCAGCATTTCCTGTCTCTTTTCTGATCAAGTGAAGTGTCAAGATGAAGATTACCTTAATCACACCATTAGGTTGGGAGGGCTCTGACCATTTGAGCAATAGAGCCCTGCCATTTTCTTTCTTTTCCACAGTGAAGTTGCTCAGGCCACTGGGTGAAGCTTCCAACGTGCGTACAGATGTCCAGGGGCTTGAAACCTGCCCAGCGTTGTTTACAGCTACAACACGAACATGATATGTTGTGAAAGGTTTCAATCCAAATAAATGAGCCTGATGCTTTGCTCCCTGAAGTAAGAATACAGATGTTTGAGTTAGTTAAAAAAGTCATCAGCATCTGTGGTTCATGTCACTTGGAAAATGAGGTCTCAGCTCTCGGTTTCTTATGACCGCCTTGCAGAATATCCCACCAGATTACTGGGATATTTTATGGGGTGTTTTCATAACTGAATCTCAAAAAGGACCTCTTAGGCTTTTAAAAATTATCTATCATTGTGGTAGAGCCTTTGCAGCTGACTCCTGGGGAGTCCAAATCTCAGCTAGCAAACAACTCATAGTTCATTCAGCATGTGTCTGAGCATTGCTTAGTGAGGATAGGAGTGCTCGGTACTCCGAAGTATTCAATGTATAAACCTGTGATAGATGAGTGATTCCTGCCCCTACAGAATCTTTACATATCTTGTGTGTAGGCATGACATTTGAGAGGCATGCTGTCTTGTTCTAGCTACTTAAGAGCTTTGTAATCTGGATAGAGAACAGTGTTTCCAAGAGCACAGTTTCATTTCCTTACTGAAAACAAACCCATTTGCTTTTAAGGAGGGGAAAGGGAGGGAATGGTTCCCATGTTCCTGTCTTGTAAAGATGTCAGATGAGATAGAGTCATGAGGTAAGACAATTGTGGGGCAACCCACTGCCTTACAAAGCACCCTTCCTCTTTCTCCAGGTTGGAGGAAGCAGCCACACTACTGACGGGGACACAAGAAAAGCGGGTGAGAGCCTCCTGGGATGTCAGGGAAGAGACTGGAGGAGCACGGCTATCCATGAATCCCAACAGGCTCTGTCAGGGCTCTTCCACTATGCCAGATCGCAGACCAGCACAAGGGCATGCGTGGGGATGCAGCCTGAGGGGCATCAGCCATGGCCAGAAGGAGGCACTTCAATCACAGTTCATGCCTTTATCCAGGTAACCCCAAATAGCATCTGACACAGACCTGAAACCACTCAGATATGAGGCAAAACAAGTCTTACACCAAATTCCAACCTAGGCAGGAAGGCGATGCAAGTGTAGTTATTGACTATTATCACTGCCATGAAAGACACCATGTCCAGCAAAGAACAGGAGTAACACGTTTCAGTAGGAGACTGTTCATATTTGTCTCACTGAAGGAGTGAGGAAGAAAGGAGTTCAGCTGATCACCACTATATTTAATCTCAGGTTTAATTACACTTTTGCATTAATTATACAGGTCTCAAGAAAGGGAGTGCAGGAATTCAGGTTCCTGCAGCAACAGCTCAAGTCAATTTCCCTGTTTCAGTGAGTCATATTAAGTTGTTAAATGCTAACACTTCCGATTCTTTAATATTTAAACATTTGTTAAGCTATCAGACTTAGAAACAAATTTTAAAGAAATATTAATTTATTTTTAAAATATTAAAAGTTACGAGCATAAATATTTAAATAGTTATTTCCTCACAACAATGAGTTAGTCTTTTAGATAAATATAGCACAGCATTTGAATGACCATTATGAATATTAAATCTGAAGATGTCACAGGTACAGATTATAAACATACTTTTCTGATAAATGATTCCTTTTTCTGTTAAACAGGACAAACACTAGCAAGATTAATAATGCAAAAAAGTGTAATTCTTTGTTAGGAATTCCCAGTCATCACTGCCAAAAAAGCATAAGCTCAAATGCAAATAGCAATCACCTCGAACAGATTATATACGAAAAAGCTCTGGCTGCTCTGGGACATTTAGAGATATCTTTTGTCATAAGAAACATGGAAAGCATGTGGGCTATAAAGCAAAAACATATGTATATTGTCAATAGCAGCACCTGTTCAATTACAGTTTATTTCAGTATGGAGAATTTAGTTCAGCCCCTAGATGGCAATACTATCAAACACTTTTTGTAACACGAGTACTTAATGATTAACAACGTGAGCTCAGTCATCCAACATACTCCAGGCAGCCATTAAAAAAATAACAAAACTGATTTCATTACAGATTCTTTTAATAAACATTTATGGCTTAGATCCTTGAAAGTGGAAGCATTCAAACTGCCATAGCCAAAAAAACCCTATACAGCTGAATGTAAAATTATGAACTGCGGGTTAAAGAACGGAGCTCAAATTGAAGTTCACGCTTAGCATAAAAATCTGGCATCAGAAACTATGTTGGCACAAAACATGATTAAAATTAGCTTTACAATTGGTGTACTCTGTATTAATAGTTTTTATGAGGACAGTTATCTATTAGGTTTTCAAAACAGAACTTTTAAAAGCCTAAAATTTACATCCATGGTTTGGGGGTAGGGATGGGAGGAAGAGAGCACACAACATTAAATTACTGCCCCTGAACTGTTACATAGAGGCTCTCCGAAGGTACAAATGCATTCTAAGATGCATCATAAAAACCAATGGCTCTGCTTTCTAATCAGGTTCATCATCAGGGTGGGCTTTTGTGACAGCAAGGCTACAAAGCACGTGACTTTTTTTTCTGAATCATTAAACCAGCATAGTTTCCATCACCCTCTACTATTTTCCCACTAAACCCCAAGATTTAATTATTTACAATCCTCACCACAATTTGAAATGAAACAAGGATGGAGGGATTTCCTTGCCTGCAGTTCATCATGTTCTCTTGAGACTGCTAACCCATTCCTTCCAGGGATGACTTTTACCCCTGGCTCCTAGAGATACTTCTTGAAGAGCAAATGGTTTACATGTATTTTTTTCTTTCATTTGGTTTTGAAGTAAGCTCGAGGGATATACTCCCATAACAGCGAGACACAGTTTCTCCCTCAGCACTGCTGCCATTGCCATTTGTGAATTTGCTCAGCCCAAAGGCTAATGCTGTAAAGAAGATGGATGGCAAACTCAGTGCTTCATTTTAAGCATTACTTTATGACTTCCCATGCCACTTTCAGCTTAGAAATACTGTCCTGCTGGAACGGTTAATTCAGGATAGCAAAATCTACTTGCATAGGATAGCAGTGTAACCTTATCCTCAGCGGACAACGACAGCCTTAAACAGGAACAGAATCAAAATCATTCCCTGGAATAGTCTCACAGTCTTTGTCTACAAAGCCATGAACTCATATATCCCATGTTTACACACTGCTAACAGTCTGGATATCATTCACCACTAAAAGCAAACCAAAAAATAAAACTTTAATGTGAACATTAATACATGAAATACAATGGACAGCAAGCCCATGCCCTCCTTTCTCTGTCTCCTACTGCAAAGCATTCCCACCTATTCAGTCATTAAATTAGGAATAATCCAGCAAACACTTAAGTTTAAGGCCCATCCTTTCTATGCAAACACCACAGAAAGGGCCAGTCCCCTTTCCTTGTGCAGCCCTGGCAGCACCACCACTACTCCAAGGAGGACCACGCCTTTGTGTCTCCTGTGTAAAATGCTTTCAGTGGCAGCACAAGCTGTAAACAGCAACAAATACACTCCTCATCTAATTCCACTCTTCAAACTGTAAATTAGGATAAAAGTTATTTAAAATAAAAACCTTATTTTAACACATTTTTCAAATCAAGAGAACACGACTCATGAATAATGTATTGGGAAAGATTTGCTTCAGATTGCATTTTTTGTTTGTTTGTTTTTTAATTCATGAGCACAGAAGTCACTTAAAGCCTGGAAACAAATTAACATAGTCTTTCATGCCATTCAACAGCAGCATCATCCATAAAGCAAGGTGCCTGCCTGCCTTCCTCCCTACATCTTGGCTTTTCTCCTGGACATGGGCAAGGCCATGCAATCTCCAGTGTTCTGATGATTTTACACCACCTACTGTGATTGCTTTTGACTACTTGAAGTGCCCCTTAAGGTGGGAAGAGGGTCAAGAGGTCTTTGTAGGTTGAAAATGGTCAAAAATTAGCATTGATCTGTAGCTGTCAATAATACGCTGCACAAGCGGACTTCTTGCACAAATGTTTAAACTGCATACAACTACACAACCTAGTCATCTTTGAATCTATCTATCTCCTGAAGCAGCAGTTTCCAATGGTGTTGCTCTGGGCTTTTCCTCTTCTTTCCAAGGCAGGCCAGCTTACCCAGCTTCTCAGGTATCCGGGCATGAGTTCAAAATGTGACAGATACATCAGAAGACCTCTGAGCTATGGAAAAGTTGCCCAAAAGGGAGCTTGAATATCTGTTCCTTCTTCAGGGGTAATCATCAAAACTCCACAAGTCATCAGCAGTAATGTTAAGGTTAAGCTTTGGTTTCTTATCTCTCCCTATCTTCTCTTCGTACAGTAATGTCTATTTGGCAGCTAGCTGGCTCATTCTTTCTGTGAGTCTTTAACCTCAATGCCATCAGACACTATCACACTGCTAATAGTAGTAGTAGTGGTACAGGGATCCAAACCTGTTCTTTCATAACCCACAGGCACAAATAATGGGAAGATAATTCAGTATGACTTTCCCTTGTCTACAGAGGCAGAAATGCTGAATTCTCCTTGGGCAAGGAAGGAGAAAGCTAAGGTTTCCTGGCAGCGAGAACGTTAAGTTCTAACCATCTTCCAATGCCAATTTTCAAACTCTCCATCAAGGAAGTCAAACAGATTCTTCCACAAATGACAGAAGTGAGACACTAAATGCTTGGGGTTTTACTAAGATACTCAGTATATCCTCACCTTTGCTGTTATCCTCTTATCCAGTTCCCCACTGAATCCAAATTCTTTACATTTCTTCAAAGCACTGGGAGCACTTCCAACTTGACACTGATGTTCACTATTTCTTAGCCCCTGCTTTCACCCTAAAAAGTGCATTAAGTTCACATTCAGATGCAATCCCTAACTTGTCCTTTAGGTTGCTTACCTTCTCGGTTTCATCATGCACAGTGTCTTTTTAATTTAAAAAATCTATTCTACTCTATTTCTAAAACCTTATGCTCAAGCTCACAAGGATATAACTTATGGATACATGGGTAATCTGAGTCCTCTCCTGTAGCAGTGTGGATTGGGATATAAATTATTCCCATGCTAGTACTGAAAAGTCTCAAAGGTGAGGCAAACAGAGACCAAAGTGCTCTTCATTTTACCTGAAATCGTCTTGTCTAGAGGTGACCAGAATTTCCATTTTTACCAGAAATTTACTATTTATTATTTATTTTCCAATTTGTGTAATTTTTTTCTTTTTTTTAAATTTCTCTCCTCAAATTTTACATTTTAAGAACTTTGAATTTCATTTTAGAATTTAAAAATTGCCTTTCAACATGTGTTTTTCATTTATGATCATTATTATATAATTTTACCAACAGGCCTTCAACAGGAGTAAGATGTACCACAATGGTGATAATTTTTATGGTATATATATAATAAAAAAGGTATCTTGGTTCTGGTGTGTTAAATAAAATTTTTTGGCTTTCAACTTTAAGAATGTTCATGTAATTTATTTCTAAAACAAATGGTAGCCTTGACATCAACATCAGAGTCATCTATCCTCCTTGACTCCATGTTCCTCTCCTTTCCTAAGAGCACTATGCTAGCAGCTACTTTTAATAAGAACCCTGTTTCGTACAGCACATAACTGAATCATCAGTTGTGTGACTAGTCCTACAGGGGCCTGCGGACTGTACCAGGGAGAAAGCTTTAGAAACAGCAGTAATCCAAGTTTAAAATGTTCTGCAAAGAACAACAATTAATACCTGATACAGAACTATTACACTGCAATTCATTTTCCTCCTTTCTGACAAAGCACGTAAGTAACTGTGAACTGCATGTAGCTGAATCAGTCACAAAGAAAACTGGGATGCTTTGCACATGAAACCAAGTACATTTAGCAAGCTACATTCAGTGAGGGTGTTGGTCTTTGAGCGGCATTCCACTTGTAAACTGCCACAGTGTCACACTTTTGTGGCTCTTCTCCTTTCATAATGATTTAAAATTCATCAAACATTACTGAATGCCACTTCCTCAAAACTGCATTAACATCTGCTTTTGTCTCATTTGTACTAAGAAATATTGAAATCCAAAAAGAGTTTTTTCTGCATGTCTAAAGAGATCAAATAAACCAAAATACCAATGACATGACATTCCACTCACCATCTAGAGGACAATGTCAACATGTTTTCCTAACATTAATATTTTATTTCTAACAATGCTCACAAGACCTACTGTATAATAACCCATAGTTTTCCACCTTCTTTCTAACCCCTCCCCCATTTTTCCACTTTTAACCATGCTTATTAATTCTTCTCATGAGAAAGTAATGCTGAAGGAAAGAAGCAGCCCTCTTTATAAACTAGATACCTAATGGGACTGTAGCTGAAATAAATAGTTTTCAATTTTTTGCTTCAGATTCTGCCTTATTTTGAAGAGAACGTTAGTCTAGCTTTTCATATATAGGAGAAAGCAAAAAAGCTATCATTCAGGTTAAGTAAGGATGGCAGATTTGAACTGACCAAAACAAAGTTCAACGAAAACAGTCACCTGCTTTGGGGAGAGCTGATGGGAGTGAGAGAGGTTAGAGCAGATGCATCAGCAAACACTTTATGGTATCTCAAAACAATGGCAAACCCATTTTTAGGATTGAGCTGGAAGGATTTTGTGGTGCAAATTCACACACTGAGTAATCTGGGATCTGCATAAACTCATCAAGGCATTGCAGCACTTGCAATTTGTCGAGTCTGCCTTGATCATAGGAAGAACTGGAATGAATGATCCCTCAGGTGGAGCTTTAAAAATGAGGACAGAAATGTGTCTTCAGGGAAGGTAAAAAGCTAGAAAAGATAAGCACACAAACTGGCTGAGGTTTGGATCTCTACATTACAACTAGTGCACTCATAAAGCTGAACTCCAGGAATATGTTTAAAATAAGTACCACACGCAGTGCTGCTGCTGAGCAGCAACTTTCCATCCACTATTTGTTAACATTTAGGAGCAGAATTCTTCTCATGGATTTGTTCTACGTTGTCTGTCAACGTGGCAAGTGAAAGAAAAGACACTGCTGTTGTAAAACAGCAGCTAGAGCCTAAGGGCTCAAACCTGCAAATGGTAGGGGGTACATCCCTTACTATGAAGCTTTAGGGGGTTAATGTTAAATTTTTCCTAATGCCATAAACTGTATTTTCCATTTGACATATTGGCTGATGGCCAGAATGAAGTGAGATGCTTTTGTGAGAATAAAAAATCTGGACTGCAACATCCATGCAGTCAGTATCTTCTGAGTCTCAAATAGATTTTTTTTCTTTTTTTAGTTTTATCTGAATTGGCAGATGTTTTACAGAAGGTCTTTTGTCATTTTAAACTGATGTAATGAAATTGGGGATATTTTTGTTATCCATAACAATGTATTATTTATATACCTGAACCTCTCAAAGTATCTCATAGCAATCAGTTTTGCTCTGCTGTAGAAACAACATACCCTTGTCATTATAAAATGTTTTGGCTTTTGGTTTAATTTGAAGTTATGTTTTTCAAGCATTCACATTGCTTCTCTATGACATTTGTGACTCCATATATCTCTGCCATAAACTGTCTTCTGCATCTCCTTTCAAACTGTGAAGAAAAGTGGCTCTGAATGATACAAAACTTCTCCAACCTGATCTTAAAATGACCTGAGGGCTTCTATTTTCTGTCAAATTTGAAAAAGACAGTTTGGCTGTTTTTTATTGAAAACAGAGGGGGAAAAACCCCTTAATTTTCCCCTATAAAAGTAACTGTTTCAAATTTTGCCATTGTACGGCTCAGTGGCCATAAAATGGGGAAAGAGAAATGTAAACAGGAAAAAAAGTTTGAAGCAAATCTTCATGGGTCTTGTACAAGGACAATCTGAATCTTAACATAAATTGCAGATGAATTCCCACATCAGTTTCCTTGAAAATGCCACTTAATGTCAGTTATGTTCCATAAAATTAAGACTTTGCAGTTATATATGAGTTTTCATCATTAGATCTTGCATCATGTTACAAACATTAATTCATTAAGTCTCAGGATATCCTCCTGCATTACTGTGTGCAGCTTCAGGAAACTCATTATTATTTCAGCTCCTATTTTATACAGGTAGAATAAATGTGTCATATCATTGTTCAATGCAAGCTTACTTTATTCTCTTTTCTCAATTATTCTGAGTCCTTTTCTCTCTTGCCCATCACATGCAAAAAAACCCCAGTTCTAGCTGCTGCTAAGCAGAGGAAGATAACACAGCCTCAAGGCTATTTACAGTTTTAAATCCCTGCTTTCTGCCATCACAATGGGAAATAAAAGCAACATTTGAAAGGAGACTAAAACGTTTTTACTTCCTACTGCTTTATTCCTTTTTCCCTGCCCTGTACTGAACAGTCACAGTGTTTCATTCAAACTTTGTCTGCTATGTGTATAATCACTTCTGAGGGATATTAAAATAGTAAGCACAAACAATTTTTATTACATTATAAAGGCCAAAATTTAGTTGAACTGTCACCTTTAAGCCTAACCAAGAAGTATACAAACCCCTACCTCTCGAATGTCTTGCCTTCATCAGGTGTTTCTTCCCTTAATGCTTTACAGCCCCTACAAGAATATGTGCTCTCCAAAGAAAGACTCTCTCTTCTGTAGCTGAAAGAAAGTTCAGCCTATCTTCTGAATCTTAACAGAGGATATTGATTAGACTGTATTACTCAGCAAAGCACAGCTCCTCATCAAAATACTGACAAGTTCAGCAGAGATCTGAGACCTTCCTCCCAGAACCTGTGGGTTGTTCGCCAAGTTTGGAGTAGGGGATCCCTGCCTTTGCTCATCATAGACATTACTGGAAACCCTCAACAGGAAGTCTGAAAAGTTACTATGGCCCATGAGGGTAAAAGGAACAAAAATCTTGTTTTCCCGTTGCAGCTGTTACGGACTGCACTGTAGATGAAAATAATGAGGTCCGATAAAGTTTATACTGAAGATTTAATGTCCTGAAACCAAGTGAACCTGGTGGATGGATAAACTTTCAGATCCTTTTAGGACCATACAGATATAATTCACTTTAGCTTAAGCCTCTTCAGGCACACCGTTGGGAAGAAACTCACCCTGACAGAGTATATGAAGTTGTGTTGGCAGAACGCTCATTCCCATTTTCTGTGCTGTCAGACCAACACATAAGATTCATATACGTAACAGAAAAGTAGACAGCTAAATATGCTGCAGTGTGAACAGAAAAAGCAGCTAGCTACTTTCACTTTTAAACATTAATGCATAAATAAGTCAGAGTATTTAATCATGTCTTTTCATGTGGTTACGCATTCATCAGTCCTTTCTAGTACAGCTCGGGCTTCTTAGTGCAAGGCTGCTGCCAGAAGAGAAGAAGGTCTGATCTGCTTGCAACTTGCATGAGCAAGATGCAGATGTTAGGGAAGAGATGAAAGATGTCAACACTTAAATATTTCTTGAAAGCTGAAGCTTAACAAGTTTAGTTCAGATTCTCTATTTTCCTTGGATTTTAAGTTATTTGGGAAATTAAAATAGACCACTAAGTCAACAGGTATATAGTTAAGCTTAGTATAAAACAAATGGTGCTGATGCCAGAATTGAAAATGTCTCTACAGTGCATTATTGACTCCAGCATATTAAATTGTAAATCCACAAGTTTCACTGCCTCATTAATTGATCAGCTGCATGTATGAATGTCATAAATGAACAATTCAAAAAGAAATTACTACAATTTGGTCATTTTGGGCCAGACTTGTAAATGTATTCAAGATGAAGATAGACGTTAAGGGAAACATTCAGAGCTCCTACATTCTGACACAAAACTTGCTTACCTAGTGCCTTTGTTATTATCTGTGCAGAGGAAGGGAGGTTCTTCCAAAAGGAAAGTCAAATGCTTATGTTTAACTTCTGTTTTGAACAGCCTGTCAGAGAAGCCTCACCCTCTCTCAAGAAAGACAGCCTAGCCTTGCACTGACCACCTGAAGTTCTTAGAATTCAGAGCTGTGACTTTTGCTTAAGCTCACTTAAGACTAAAGTGAACTCAACTCCTGAAGACTCAAGAAGCCCATGACAATATTTTCAGCCATCACATAGCAACAGACCATACAGCTGAACTCCTCCTTTATTCTAAGGTGAAACAGAAAACTGTTGGTTGCATCAGAAGTTAAACAGCAGCAGTTTCAAAATGCTGCAAAATTAGTGGAAGCTTCCTTTTCAAAGGTCCTGGATCAGGGTCTTCATGAGTAGAAGAACAAAACTAAATGGTGCATATAGATGATTTTCAACCAGAACAGGGTTTGGGTTTAGTTGATCCATAATATTGAAGCAAACATCCCTGACACCTGCATAGGTCAACATTGACAATGAGATGATGTTACTCAAATCAGTGTGGTTTAAAATCTCCATTAAAACTCTCAAACCAAGTATCATTAGAGATGTTTGTTTACAAAGCAATTGAAAGGGTTGTGGGGCTTTTATGCAGTACAAGAAAGCTTGAAAAATTCAATATGCTAAAGAATTGGTGCGATTTTTTGTCTCAGAAATGTCGCATTTTACAAGCCCCATGTTCTCAGCAGTAGTTGTCCTCAAAGGGGGCATTGCATTTGACAGCAAAGCAACTAGAGCTCAAACTATTGTGTTACTTGGTGGAAAAGGTGATGTTTTTATCTCATTTGCTCTCAGGGTCTCTATTTAGTCTTTTTAGACCAGGACTATCTAGTAACATTAAGCACAGCAGTTAAATATTTCACTGTCTTAAGCTACAATTACAGCATAAATCTCATGATCTATTGGTACATCATGGGTCTAGCATTTCTAGCAAAGCCTAGCATTAGAGAAAATCTAAATTATCATCTGCCTTAAACCCCTGAAGAGAAAACAATAAAAAATAATTTAATGATACCATAATGACAGGAGTTATACTTCACTTCATCTGGGAAAAGATTTCTTCCAGAATTCTCATTAATTCTTTTTTTTTTTTAAGCCTGCTGAAATATATGAGCTCTACAAAGTTTCATCAATTGTGTTTGTGTAGAGAAAACTTTTCTTTATGGCAAAAATAGAGAAAATTTATCAGTGCAAGGAGTCCACTTCCCTCACACGCTTGCTTTATTAAATCTGCATCTGCAATTCTGATCTTGTGAACAACTGTAAACTTGGCGCTTTTTCTTGCGGGCAGTAGAGTAACATCCCCACACTGCATGGGGCATTTGGCTCAGGCTAGGAACTCTGCTCTGTTTGGGAAAAAGACTTGATGCATTAAGACCTGCAGGAAAAAGACCTGGAAGAATATCTGAAGCAAATTTCAAAAGCAAAATGAGTAATGACTTATGATACACCCAGTAGGTTAAATAGATCCTGGGACTGTTCATCAGCCCTGAATATCTAACTCCTAGGAGGCCTTTCGGCACACAGACAGCACACAGTCCAGGGGCCTCATTCAGATGGACCATACCCCAGCAGTAACATCATGTCTATGTTGGGGTGCTGTGGGCACCTACATACTGTATGTATGTAGGCATACATACTAGGTACAGAAGAAAGGTGGAGCAGCCCCGGATTAGTTTAAAACAGACATCCTATAGCTCCAAAGTCAAAGAGACTTAAAACAGACATCTTATAGCTCCAAAGTCAGAGACTTAAACCAGACATCTTATAGCTCCAAAGTCAGAGACTTAAACCAGACATCTTATAGCTCCAAAGTCAGAGACTTAAACCAGACATCTTATAGCTCCAAAGTCAAAGAGTTTAGGGGAGGATATTGTGATGCAGGTTCAGTGGCTGCTCTTGCACTAGTCATAGTTTGTCCTAAGTGGACATGTTTGTCTCCTAAGTCTTTGGCTGCGTAACTACATAGCCTCCAGTAATATAAGATCTGTAAAGGACATTACCTGACTGAAGCAGAGTCCTGCCTGTTGTAAGGACTGCAGGACCCACAGAATATTTGCAAGTAGAAACAAGTTCTTAAAAAAGATATGAAAAAGACAAAAGTTCTTTTCTGCTAGACCCTCAGGATGGGAATTAATTCCTGCTCCCTATATCACTCATCGTAGTCTCTAAATGTGCTTTCACAAAGGAAGGCTTGTGAAGGGAAAGGAAAGGAGGAAGAAACAGTTTACACAGTTTTGGTGGAGGAAGTAAAGCAGCCTGCAGTTGCCAGAGGTGTAAGAGAAGATGTTTTGTGCCCTAAAGGTTGTAACATGGAACCTGCTAATACAGTAAGAGAAAATCCTCTGAATCTGGTAGCAACTTGCAAGGGGTTCTTCCAGCAAGCCCTCCACTTCATGGGTACAAACCTTCTCTCCACACTCATAGTATTTTTGGCACTCATCATGCAGTTCAATGAACATATCCTTTCTATATCTTCCAGACTACCAGATGCTGGGGGAGGCAGCATCTGTACCAATCTCTCTTTCTTTAAAGACTGCAGAGATTTTGTTCAATGAATGCTAAAGAAACAGACTTAAAAATACAATGCAGTTTTAACAGGTAAACAGTTAAGCAATAAAATCCATCCATTACAGCTGCATGTGAGTAAAAAACACTTAGATGTTCCAGATTCCATGCCCCAAGCATTTCAGTACCTTCAGTCAGATAAAAAGTTCAAGCTGCTGAGGGAAATACTTCTAGTCTGTGACAGGGTAAATTCACTAATTGGACTTTGTTTCCTCCTAATACAGATTACTACCCCCACAAATTGCACATAACGAATTTTCAGACTAGCATCCTCTAAACAGTCTACTACTTCCTGTCCTTAGTTTCTTTGGAAACCAATGAACCAACCAACCATAAATTATTTATGTTTTGGTGCTTTCATTTGTGATCACATTGCTACTGAGAGCAGGAAGGACAGATATAAAGACTGTTTTGAACTACACTGAATCTGATTAGCTGTCTGATTTGGACTCAATTTAAATTTATCAAGAGTAAATGTCCTCTCTCATCTTTCCCCTGTTCCACATATGAATGAGACCTTCATACTGTCCAGGAACTGTGCTATGTTTGAAGACAAATAAAAGAGCTGTCTGTCGGCTTATTCACCAACCAGCCAACCCAATCAGCAAACTCACAATGTCCCTTCTTCTGTTCATCTGTTTGACACCGCCTAGTGGTGTTCTCAACATTGCCCAAATGCATTTCAACCATCAGGAAGATCCAGCTGGAACTTGTAAGGCTGTGGAAATTTCTGTCTTCAATAAATGCATAGGCAAGGGAAGCAGCATCTCCTGCTGCTCAGCAGACCCAGCACTGAGGTCAAAGGGAGCTGAGGTGGGGTGCAGCACACCTTGGTTTCCAGCAACCACTACCACAAAACTGGTACAGACCATTCCAAGTGCACCTCCCCTGGTAACATGGCTGTGCCAGGTTAGGTTATTGTACCAAAGGTCTGCCATATATATGAACTATTAAAAACCACGCATGTTTAAAGTAGAAGTGGTCAAACTCAATATTCCAAATTGCATTGAATATAAACGTAGGTGATTTTTTTCTGCTTATATGGCTGTCTCAGAGTTGCATGAGTGTTTTAGAAATGAAATCTCATTAGGTAATTATTCACTTCATTTATTTACAATTTAATTTACACATTGTATGATGAATCACCAGAATCAGACAGTTACGCATTTGCTGACTGGATAAACACTTTCATTTTGGTTTTAATAACAAATACATTGCACCTATTTTGAATCATTTTTTAGGACTGCTGACTCTGTTAGTAGAATTCACAGAGCTTTGGAGCTTCAGAATTATTTTAATACTCTGCAATTCTCCAAACAGTCTGAAAAACTACAGAAAGTCCCATTATGATCCAAAAGAATAAAAACAATGCTTCAGTTTGAAAACAGAGCCCCATTTTGGATTCCTTTTTCATACTCAGTTAACTTTATATACAGTTACAGCATAATGTGGTAATAAATTTATACCTCTCCACTGTCACCTGTTCAAAATGCATTGGAATATTCAGTATATTTTTTTTCTGGTTTTAGATCTCTATCACAGCCTGTGTGAGAACTGGAATAAATAATAAGCAGCCACGTTTTCCCATTCTGGAAAAGTTCCAGAAGGGAAAGGGCTCTTGACATTACAAAGCTAAAGGAGTTTTCAAGACACTTTTTATTTCCATACTCGTTCTTTTGTATGCTAGGTTGCTTGCCATTATGTTTATGTAATTCTGACAGTGTTCTTAATGACACACTAACAGATTGTAAAACACGCTGCTGGCATTTACTTGCTTTTTATATTTTTAAAACAATGTCCTTCATGTAACAGTAGTTAAGCGCGGCAGAAGGACATCATTAGAGCCATGGTTAAACTGTAATTTACACCATTAGGAAGGCAGGAGCAATTTTTATTGCCTGGCAATTTTCTTGCTGAAATATTTGGACCATATGGCTCAATTTGTGTAATAACCTTAATTTCAGCACCCTTCAGGTCTGCCTCCATCTCCTACGGAATGGTAAAATGCGGTTTAGCAGAAAAGGCAACTGTCTATACTTAGAGAGTTGAGATTAATAACATGTCACGTCCTGTTTTTGGTGAAGGAATTCGAACAGCAGCCAGATGGTATCTCTACAAATAACTGTCAGGGGTCTTGATCTAATCAATACAATGTATTAATACATCTCCCCTCGCTGCTTCTCGAGGGGCTAGAGTGCAACATCTGGAAAGATTGGGGGGACCGCCAAGTAGAAAGCCAATCCTTTTCAGAATCAAACTGAGCCCAATTAATTTTTCATGTATACTTGATAACTGTTTCATAATGAGCTATGCGTCTTGACGGAGTTAGGGTTGGTGGCATGAGCAGCTTGTGCTTCCTATCCCCATTCAGTCCACTTACAGAAACCAACCCATTAATCAAACTATCTGGCATAAAACTGAAATCTCAGCTCAGCAAGAGATCAGTAACCATCGTTAAAAAAAAGGAAAGAAAGGCAACAACAAAGACCCCACCACAGAACAAGGCTTTAGTGGGCAAAAGTATCCAGGCATGACATTAGTAATTACTTTAACAAAAAACAAAACTCAGAACCATAGTCACCTGGCAGGCACCTATAACACAAAACTTCATTTTACCTTCCTGTCAAAAAGAAACATTTAAGTCCATTAAAAATACACTGCCATTCTGCTTTCTAGATATAGAAGCCATCTGGCTGCTATTCACCACAATTGATATTCTAGTCTCAAAAATAATATTTATATAGTGCTGTAAATTAACAGACACCCATTTCCACTCCCAAAGAGCTTTCTGTCAATAACCTCATGTTTAGCAATGTGCAGGAATTAGGGTCTTGCCCCCTAAAAAACAAAAGAGTGCAGCAAGATTACACATGCATTCCTGTGCTTTCTGTAAAGACTGAAAGGAGGAGAGAAAGAGGTCATTTGGCAGGCAAAAAAAAAAAGAGACTGCAACAAGCATAGGGGAGATGAGCTTGAACGAGGCTGTGAAGCTGAGTGATGGGAATGGATTCAAAAGGGAGCAGTAAAGAGAAAGGACAGGAGGTCAGCTGAGAATACTAAACTTATTTTGCATAGGACACCCCATGGCTGTTTGATGAGAATGACATTGGTGGCTGTAGACCTGGATTAGATTCAAATGGAGTCCCCAGTGGTACGAGGCTCTGTGTTATATTGCCAGTTCCCATGAGGGAAGAGGTAGGATTCTCTGTTTACTAAAATGACCCAATGCGTGTTAAAATACCCTATGAAATACAAGTATATGAGATAACACTTCTCAGACAATTAGAATAAAAAGCTTTTTATGTGGAGGGGAGTGACGAAGGGGGATAAGATGGGGGCATGCAGAGTGGCCTTTCTAAACATCAGATGAAAAATTTCTGTAGCTGTTGGGCATGACCCTGGGGATTTTGGGGAGCTGCCCTATGACTTTAACAACAAAGACTGTTCTCTTGGAGTTGCCTGATACATTCACTTAAGAATGTTGGTTAAACATGAATTAAAATCTAGTCAAATACAATTAAGCGTTTTAAACAGATATCTAATTTGAAAAACAGCTGTACATATTATCCAACAAATTTCTGCCTCCTCCTACTTATACATGAAAAAGCATCTGTAGCTTACCAAAACCTTGGTTTTAAAGCAGATCTAGTGCAGTCTCACACAACATGGCACATCTTCCTATCAATGTATACTTAATGAAGGGAAGTTTTGAGGGTGTTTCTGTTCTGTTGATTTTGTTTCTAAAAATGAGACCATATGCTATCAAAGATATTTTTTCTGCAGAGCCCGATTAGTTTAATCTTACTCTCAACTGAAATGCAAGACTTGCAGAAACTGTAGAGAAAAGCATAAATATAAAGAATAGATAAAAACATATATAAAGAAACAGCAAAAGGAGCATCTTTACAATCTCATTTTAGTCATCTGTCTACATGTCACCTATTCTCTTATGTGCACAAACTGAAAAGATTACCACTTCCACAACCATCTTTCTGTCAGAGGGTACCACCTTTTGAATCTACCAACCTACCTCATCCTATTGTGGGGGTTAGAAAAGACTATCTGATTAATCATCTTAAACCCAACCACATTCTTTTGTCTGACACATGCCAGTAGTAGCACACAAGTGCACTAAAGGAAAGCAGTCCTGTGTGAACAATTACAGCCCAAGGATGGTAAATATTTATGCCTTAGCTGTTTTGGAGCTTTCATGGTCTATAAATTTCTATGGTCTGTATTCATGCTCCTAACCAGGTTAGATGCTTGAAGTCAGACATTGTAAATATCCGTCAAAAGATCTAATTCTATATGTGTTTTGCTCATCAAAACCAGAAAGACCTGTGGAGTGGGTGAAAACTGGATCTTTCACAAGCAGAATCGAAGGATAAAATACACTAGATCTCTCCAAATAGTAAACTAATTCATTTGTAGAAAAAAATTACCTATTGATCCAGGCTCTCTGATCTAGTTAATCTAGGGTGTGTGGTTAGGCATAGTCAGACATAACTCTACCAGCGTTTTTACTCCCACCAGCCCAAAACTTAATCAAAGGGCAAAGTTAACTTTGTGTTGCACACTGAATTAGGGAGAAAATATTCAGGAGAAAATGTGGTGAAATAAACTCCTTCACTGTAACCTTCACTAATTTAAGTCACCAGTTGCCTGACAACATATTAAGACCTCACAGACACCAGATAAACCTTTCTCTGCTAACCCACATCCTAATTCACAAGGATTCTTCATTTCTTGGCAGAATTCCATTAGAGTCTAAAGCTATGTTTCTGTGGCTGCCACCAGCATCCCAGAGACACTGAAGTGGCCTTGGTTACAGCAGAGATGGTTTAAATAGAAAAGCTGAAGCCTCTCTCTTTCTCTTTTACTGTTCTGATCCAGTTCTATTATCATAGTACTTCAAAATCATCACAGTTGTGCAACAATTCATTTCATCCTTTCTGCTCTAATTATGCAATTCTCCATGTCTGTCTTGATATGTGGGGCTTACAGAAGCACTTATTCAGTTTCTGGAGCATCAGTAGTGACAATCCAAATGCTTATTTAAACAGAGCTGTAGTGCCAAATCCAGCATATTCTGCAGCAGCATGGAAACAACAGAATCTGTGAGATACAGATTGCCTCACGCACCCTATTTTTTCTCTTAGCAGCCTTCAGTGTGAAGGAGCATTTGTCCTGTATTCATCCTGCATAAGCTTAACAGGTCTAGCTGGGCTTTCCTGGCAATTAAAACACTTACAGGGACTCCAGTACAAGCCCTTCCTGAAACTGTGCTAACAAGGCTTGGAATCTTAAAACCTGCATTTAAATCAGATGATTCATTTGCAAACCGATCACATACAGCACATGTATAGTAGGTGTGGGTCATTTCATTGGAATGAGAAAGCAAATGTCTCTATACATGAGAGGTCACCAGTTGTTGTAAGTTAAAACCTTTTCACTGTTAGGCATAATTAAAATACTCTAACAGTGGTTTCAGTAATTTAAACATTGCAGTATTGTTGTAATATTTTTCTAGGCTTCAAGAGTTCACAATTGTTTGGTCCAATCAAATCTGGGAACACTGGAGAAGTTATCACCCATCAAGGTAATTACTTTCAAGTTGAAATAATTACTCCATCAATGTTAATGGTCTTTCAACTTCAATAAAGCACTCACCTGCCGATAATCACAGCTAACCTCTTGCTCTCATGCAATTCCCTCTCTATTTAGCAGGTTATATTACAGCCGTTAGAGTGGTCACTTGTCCTGAACAGCTGCTGAATTTCACTTTGATCAGCTGTGAACCATAAAAAAATTGGTCAGCTGTGTATGATTTCCCCCTAACCCATAAGCCCTTGCAGAGCGAAGGAGATGATCTTTTGGCTGTATTAGGGCACTGCTGAGCACCATCTTGTTTCTGGTTGTGGCTACTTTTCACTCACTAACAGCGGCACAGTAGCCTAATTAACTTTTGCCCTCCACTACAGTTTACAGCTTTCATTCTTCACTAAGTAGCACATATTATGAATTTATGGCATGTGCAGGGATTCCTCCATTTATTATCATCTTCTTGTTGAGTGAAGTCCATTTCCCAGGCATGTATAGAAAAGTTTCACTGGTCCTTCTCTTTGTCATGTTTTTCCTACAATCTTCCTCCTTTTTTTTTATAACGAAGTTGTCATGTACAGTCCTGAATACTGCACTACTGAATAATGTTTACAAGGAAATTTGTAACTATGTGGTATCTCATCTGTAATGCTGCCATATGTTTACTGTTCTATATGAAGAAAGAGAAATGAAGAATCACATGCATGTAGTATTTCTGAATGTAAATAGTAGGAAGGAAATAACTCTGCATGCAAGGTGCCAGAGAGCTGTAAGATCCTGCATAGGAGGCATGTGTACATGGCAGTACTGGCCACTTAAAATTATTTTGATAAGCACGTTGTACTTTCATATACACTCCTCTGAGGTGGATTTGCCACACTGAGGCCTCAATTCTACATGATAATTATGGAGGTCACAACCCATAGCAGGCAGATTTTTTTCTTTATAACCCTGGGTGCTTTTAATTCTCCAACCACATATTTGGACAATTTCTACTCATCTTCTTGGCTTTGAATTCTCCTGCTCTTGATAAACAACAAAACACTTGATGTAATTGTCATGGCAGAAATAGCATTACACATCCACAACACATTGATACAAGAAAAAGTCCAAACTTACTCACAGTTTTACCTCACAGCAATATTCGGAGTACAGCAGTTAAAGAGCTGTTATGCTTTGATGCCATTTGGCAGGTAGTGGCTTTATAAAGAAATCAGTTTAGGGTTTTGTGTTCACAAGCTTAAGCCCTAAGCACACAGGATTGAGAAGCATAAAGTGACAATCTAGTCACTTCATGCTTATTTCTGTAAATGAGAACTTACGATCAGCCCATTCCTCTATAAACACATCTGCCTCATATTAATACTGTCAATAAGACATCAAATATCATTCTTGCTTTAGAGGGTTAAAAAGAACTGGGAGGACATTGTGGGAGACACTTGTACTGCTGTAACCAGTCTTGACATGTCTCTGTTCTCCAAATAAAACAGAATGTCAGTTTAACTTGCTGTCACCTAACATCTGTCACTACATTCCTGGCCAAACAAGCTAGGGAAATGGGTGACACTGTTCTTCAACTGCAAAAACATCAAGATGGCTCACATGTATTTCAGTTGCTTCTAATGGTGCATAGAGATACTCCTTCTGTTTGAGCAGCAGCTGCTTTTGCTCTTTATCTCCATAGGCAGCAAAAAAATTCAAGGGGTCAGCAATTACCTGAAGGTACAAAGAACCATACCTTTGGTACATTAATTTAAATACAGCTTAATGCACCTTAACTGGGGAGTGAACAGCTGCAGTTTGGGAAGGTAGAGTAGATAAGTCTGTCAAATAGTTTCAAAACTCAGAAGGTGCTTCTCATTTGGCTCTGGAAATGGATGGAAATGAAGCTGTCAAATTAGAAGACTTCAGGGACATTAGTGAGATATTAATTTACATCCTGCAGTGTCACAAGGATTGTTTTTCTACACCGAGTTTTGGTCAAGCTTTATGTCCTGTGGCAGGCAAACAGGATGCAAATGACAAGAGCAAGGGTGGGATTGGCTACAGTGATTCTAGCAGTGCTCTTTTTCTGGAATAATATAATGGGATAAGGATGGAATCTAACAGATTTAATAAAGGATCTAACTCGTTGGTCACTTAATACTTTAAGTCTTACTTATAATATGGATGCTTGTGTGAGAAAATGACTAATGGCATATCCCACAAGACAGCTCCAATAGAGATGCTTTAGGAAATTAAATGATTTAGCCTCGTACCCCTGAAAGCTATATTTTAAAAGTGCAGAAGTTTAATCATTGGAATGGTAGTTCCTTCAAGAAAACTACATTTTAACTAAAGTGTCTCATTCACAAAGCTACAGTAAAGGGTGTATCAGCAATTTCATGATAAAATTCTATTTTTAAGGGGTTATAACTTTGAAAGTTGGTATCCAGGTTTTTGCCTGCTGAGATAATTGTCCTGACCTCCTGAAGACATCTTTGATAACAGGACTCTGTGCGCTTTATGTCAATAACTTTGATTCAAAGCTTTAGCTGTTCTGCTGTATTCATAAGAGTTAGGATTCAGACCTCAGCTACTTGGCATAAATCAGCAACAACTCTACTGAGTTAATGTAGTTGCAGCAACTTAAAGTGAGTGCAACTGATGGAAAAGCTGTGCATTTCTCCCAAAAGGGAAGTATAATATCTAAAAAGTAAAAAAGGATAGAAAAATTAATAATCAATAAATGTTCATGACAAAGGACCGTAGAAAAAACATGCAAGGCAGCTTTGCTGCAACGCTTACTAGAACATCTATCTATATGCTGCCACAATGTCATTTTTATTCAGGATAATGTTTGGGGAAAATAAAGGATTTCGGAGCTAGGAAAATACTAATTCCGTAAATAATAGCTTGTTAATTTAAAAGGCTTTTATCTGATGTTGCTAAACACACTGTGGCAACATCATTTAAAAGACCATTTTGGTAGGTTTTATTACCCACAATACAACCATCTTGAACATTTTTGTTGTTGTTGGCATGCTTAGAAGACACTGCGATGCATGACCAGCCTGGTCAATTCCAATGCTCAGCAACACACTGCATGCTGCTCAAGCAGACTGTTAGGAGAAGCTCTGTCATTCCACTGGGTTTGAAATCCTGGGTGTCCCATCATAATTATATTGTGATTATGTTTTTTTAAACAAGGGACCTGAGTACCAAAATGCTACTGAAGTTCAATAAATTTAAAATCCCAATCTACTTTCTAAAACCTAGCAGTGCAAATGCAACTACTTCAGAAGCCAGAAGTATATATTCCTATCATTCAATTCAGGAGCTTCTTTTGCTTTCAGAAAAAGATGCATTGCAAACTTAATCCCTTCAGGCTTTGAAGAAGGTAGACACAAAACTGCTTTGGAACCATAGGATCACAAGAGCATGTTAAGATTACTGAGCTGGAAACTTCTCCCACCTTGTCATGCCGAGATTTGTCTTTGGGAGTTACTTTTGGGTATTCCAGAGAAAGCCTTTTAAGATCCTACTTGAATGTCAAATAGATATTTTATAATCGGGGTACTTCAGAATTTAGAGGATTTCTGGTGTTACTCAATACAAACATGGCTACGAATACCACTTAGGTAAAATTCTAGGTTTATGAAAAGGAGGTGGCACTGCCAAGGAAACACAACTTTATTACAACCTCCCTAAACTTTTTCTAAAACTTACTGTCAGAAACAGTCAAGCACAACAGCTATCACTAAAATAAGCAGTTCAGTTCAACTATCTATATGGTGTCATTCTAGAGAAAGATTAGAATGTGATATATAGACGGGAAAAGCAGGGGTAACTACACAAACCATAACCAATTCTGTCACTGATTTACATAACATTGTCCATCAGTTCAAAAAACAAGCTGCCCTTTCCAGATTCTACTCCTTCACATACTGAATTGAAATGTAATATTTGCAGACATTCATGTTTGAAAAGTCCCTCAAAGGGAAAGACATGTTGGCAGTGCAATGTAACATTCTAACATAACCACATGTAATTAAAGTAAAAGTAGCTCTGCTTTTATTAACAACGAATTCTGAGTGGAACATGCAAATGCACTGCCTATATGAACTGTGTAATTACTAATGAACTCATTTACTTTGTGATTCCAACTGAATTACAAAACTATCATTATATACAAGGACTGTTTGTGTTGTTCTTTGTGCATATCCTGTGCAGCTATTTCAACAGCCAGACAAAAAGCTTTCAGAATAAGACTGAGAAGTTAGGTGCATGTACTTCATTCCTCCAAACATGATCCATCTATGCTTTTGAGTAATCTACTTGCCTTTACCAGGAATTAGATAATAATGTGAAATGTTTCAGTCTGCATTGGGCCAAACACAAAGTTTAAACCAACAAAACTACTGGAAATTGGAACCCCCACTTTTCCAATCAGTGTTGAACAAGATTTTAAAATACCACAGAGATCAAAGCAGAGGAAAAACAACTTAAATCTGGTTTTGTGGTCTAATTCTTACCGTTACGGTTAGTGCTGTAACAGCTTGGCTGCTAAATGTTGGATCACTACGTTTTTCTTGATAGACTACTCGATACAGAGATATAACTCCATTGGGAGAGACAGGCTGGGTCCAGTTCAACCACACTGAGTATGCACTGGTTGCTTGTGCCCAAGGGGCTCCCATGCCCAATGGGGAATCCTCCAGAGTTTGGGTTGAAGTCCACAGGCTGTCCACTGACCCCACAGCATTTTGAGCTCTGGCACGATATTCATAGAGGGTAAAAGGTTGTAGAGCATCAGATGCATCAATGAATTCCAAAGGTCCTTCAGCCCAGATGAACAAAAGCAGCTCTTTTTGACTGCCTACAGGACGTCTGAAAATAAATCAAAGACACTGCGTTCAAAATTGAAAAGAACTTCAACAGTCCCATGGTATTAGATCCTGAAGTTCTAAGTTCAACCTCTACCTCAGAAAAGTAAAGAACTTACTCCTGTACATTACACACACAAGGATCTGCCTGTCTATCACTGCATCGTAAAAGTATTTCTCTGAAACTTATGTTAGGTGCTGAGTAGTGAAGAAGAGACTTTTGAGGTAATCATTTAATTATTCTCCTTTATTTAGCAAAATACTCTAAAATATGTGAAACAAGAGTGTTGCTACAGACTGTATTAGCAGAGTAACAGTACAATAGCATATTGCCCTTTTAGGATAGAACACACCAGATATGAGACATTCAGAACTTAGAGCATGAAATCATCAATTATCCGTATGCAGCTGCTAAGCAATGACTTGAATTATAAAATGGGTGCACATTTTCAGCAGTTCTGAAAATCAAATGTTACCTAGTGAACAATGGATAAATATTCTGTCATGCCCTCAAAGCCAAAGCAGTATACTTTTAAGCTCTGGTTTGCTCACAATAAATAGTGCGCTTGTTCTTGTGAATGGGATAAGCAATCTCTTGTACATAAAGTTAGCAGAATCTGCAGGTCCACCACAAAAACTTGTTAACATATCACAAGTAGTGCTTTTTGTCAGAAGCTACATATTTTTTTTCATTGCTGTTTGTGTTTAGAAATGCAAAATTAAGATATATGAGGACAATTACTGTATAGTCTTTTGGCACAATGGGTTTTTTTGTACATATGTGTATACATAAACACATATATGCACTTATGCACACACACATATATATGCACATATAAATTTATATACAGCATTCCTACTACAGATCTTGTCTTGGACATGGTGATATTCAGAGTATCAGGGGAGATTACAGATGATCCTCAGCCCCTTTCTAGTATATAATTTACAACAGTTGTAATAAGGCAAGCACTCATCTTCAAAACAGAGTTATCAAATCAATTCTCTCACTTGGCATAAAAATGTTTGTGTGAAATTAAGTTGGTTACATTTAAACACTGTGATAAATCTCAGTGACGGCTGCGCTGTACTGCACTTGAATTTGAGCAGTTCCCCTACTCTTCACAGAAACCTTGGCCTTTGCAGAATGCAAAAGCACTTTCACCCTCCTCTGTGGCAACAACAAAAAACCGAATTATGCTATCTGCCACTTTTCTTGCAAGTAGGGCAAATTTGCAGAAGTCAAATTGGTTTGTCTGCCTACTGGGTGTCATCATCACTACACACATACAGAAGCTAAAGAACATTTCTCTGGCAAGAGAAAACCTATTTCACAGAATTCTGTCGGATTTTATTTTGTTAGAGCAACCCAGGAATTACTTTAAAAACATAAAATGCAACAAATTCTTTTTTTAAACTGATAATCTTACCTTCTTGCAATAGTCTATTCCCAGGTATTTACATGGAAAATATGAAGAATGTAATGAATGTATGTGTGTACACGGCTGTTTATTCATCCTTTGTGTATATGATATATAAGGCATGTGTAAATACATTATTTTCTTATATGAAGCTAAGGAATTTTTGCTAAACTCTGAGATAAGCAGGCTATACGGACACTGCTTAGTTTAAAAGGATTTAAGTGTGGTTTTAAAAACAAAAGGGAAGTTTTGAGGTACCGTGTCAGTAGTATAGTGACAATCATATGATGCGTTGATACTAAGTAGGCAGAACTGGGTGAAGAAAGGCAGGTAGAACAGGCAGGAAAGATTCCCTAGCAATTCTCTCTATTGCAACAAAATGTCTGGAAGGTTTGAGGTACAAAATTTCCCATTCATCCCAAAATTCCATCAGCTATTTTTAATATACCTCCCCACACTCTACTGCAATGGCATATTAAGCCTTATGTAGAAATCTTCCTTAGATGCTGTTCACTGATTAAATGCAAGACGCATAATTCTGAAAGGTGAATAATTACTATATCTTGTGCCTAAAAGTATAGTCTTTTCCCTGTGTACTCAAAAACATGCCTAAAAAAAAATCTCTATTAGTGAAAAGAGAGTAGGTTAGTGCAATAATGTCACATTTAATGTCTTGTCTGACCAAGCAGTATGGCACTTACATGAATACACAGACTTATGTTTGATAAATTTTTGAGACTGTGATAAACAGTTTTTTCACACTGAAAGATCAAATATGCCACCAACTGTAAGCTCATCCACAAGCAAAGCAGTACAATGTAGTCTGGTTAAGTATTTAGACCTTATTACTGCTGAATATTTAATGAATGAAACTTATGGTTAGGTAAATGGTTCCATCTGTAGTGCTAAAACCCAGAATGTCTTCATGTATGAATAAACTTTGAACAGAAGTGGTTGAACAGTCTGTAATCATTTCAACCATCTTAAGATTTAAGATGCAACTGCTCATTTAACTGGAAGTGTTTCTTATGTATGTACAATGAGCTGCAAAGGAGAATAACATTTCCAAGAGCTGGAAGCTGTCTCTTAATTTGCATAGTCTGATTTGCTGCTTACATTCATTTGAAAGATGCTCAGAAATAGTTATTTTTATAAGGGTAAATTCTCCTTGCCCCACTGCCAATCTGAGCCAGATGACAAAGTGGAGAATATAATCTTCTTTGTGACAGATAACTATAGAGCTGTATGCAGAGAACTGCAGCAACATTGACTGCAACATGCGCCCCTCAGCTTTCTTATGTGGAAAGAGACTCAGTGAATCCCTGAGGTCTTGCAGGTCAATCCAGAATCATTCTTCACATGTTTTCCTTTCACCATGCAACAAAACCAAATGCTTAGCAGTGCCTGCCATTTTCCTTACCAGAGTGGTAGTGAGTTATTACTAAAAATGCTGAGAAGTCTTGAGGTAAAATTCAAATGATTTGGGAATCATACCATCAAATGTGGGGGAATAATGCAACATCAGCAATGCTCCCCCTCTACAATTTCACATCCAATTAAACAAAGCTGTCTCCCTTACAATTGAGATTCAACAAATCTGTACTAATGCAGTTTGGGTGTTTTTCTTTCTTTCAATTTATTTCTTTTACAGGCTTTTGCGTAAAACAAGTGAACAAAAAAATCTGAGATTATTGTGTGCAACATGCTAATTTGGATTAGGCATCAATACCAATGCAGGTAAAAATAAAAGCCTCCAGAAGTTCTTATAGTTAATGACATACCCACCCATAAGGATTCCTATATCAAACCACCTACTAATACATGTGCCTTGCAAGCTGGCTTGGGCTCAGCTCATGGGTAAGGGTAGAAGGATAAGCAATTGATTAATCAGAAAGAGTTAGTCCAGAAGCCTCTGCACTGCAAGTCACACCACTCAACAGCCACTGAGACTTGGCCTCTGTTTAAAATTGCCTGCTAATTTTTCAGTACATTTTCGTCGCAAGGGTTGCTCAGCTAATGAGAGCAACATTACAATCTCACATATCACATACCTGCATATAATCTTAATATATTAAGTAATACAATCTTACTGAACATGACATAGATGCTCTGGCAGAAATTCAGAAACTCCCTTCAGCAAAATATGAACCAAAGTTACATATAATTTTACAGGCAATACTTCTTTCAAAGTCATCTCATGCTCATCCTACACGGTACATGCTGGTGGCCAACAAAGAGTAGTTCCATTAGCTGATGTAACCTCTGTGTTATTAAAATACATCACCTATTTCTGTACTATTATTTTTGCAGACTATGGTAATGATGAACGGGAAGAGAAGTAGATTAGGTGATTGTCTCATGAACCAGATCTTTTCTCATTCACAGTCTCTAGCAAGTTCTGGTCCTTGCTAGAAAAGTTTAAAAGCTTCAGGTCTGTGTTTGAAACTGCTATATGGATCCAAAATGAAATATCACCATCTCTTTCATCATAAACTAACATTTAAATTTTTCTGGTGTCTAACAAAATGTGTGCAAAATTCCAAGTGCTTTTATGGTTCTAGAGGAAAGCATGAGTCCTGCCATTTTAATGCAAAGATCTGCACACACACCAGCTCCCCAAGCATTCCATGTTTTGTGTTAAATGAATTTATTTTGGTGGTGACACAGGAAGGAAGAGGGACATGATGAGGAAGAAATTACATGCCATAACCTCCCACAGAAATACTGCAGTCTTGCTGCTATAACAATGTAAGGCTATGTGTGGCTACAAAATGAAAAAGAACTATGTGCTTACATCCCATTTCTGATTTTTTTTGCAGCTATCTGAGAAAGATTTGATATTGTTGTTGTCTAAGCACATTTAAACTTCAGCTGAAATAACTGCCAAGTGATTAATGCCTATGTAGGTGAATATACCGATTGTATCTGGAGCCCCAGTGCGCCATTTTCATTTCACTTTAAATAAAAAACAAAATGTATCTATGTCAGTCAGTGCCCTTCTGCTGTACTCAGAGGTATCAAACAGGCTACAATTATGATTGTGAAGTGATTGTGTCACACTGGAGGAAGGTTTATTGCTTTTGAGTCTGCTAGGCAGTAACACATTCTGTTTCATATTACTCTTTATATCATTGTTTGGTTGTGACTAGAATAATCAAATGCCATCAAATGCTGTCAAATTCAATTTACAGTATTTTTCACTGAAGCAGGCCTTCTGCATTATATTTTTTTTTTTTTTTTTCCTTTCTATGGTTGCCATGGAATAGCAGCAGTAATCATCAGCTTTATTTACAAAACCAACAGAGTTGGGCTATAACATATAATTCATTCCTCTACATACAGGGGAGGGACTTGGTTTTTTTTGATCAGATAATTAAAAAAGAGCAAACAAAGGATATTTCAAGACAGCAGGAATTTTTAGAGACTCCTAATGTATTTAAGGCAAAGTGAATTTATATTAATTATCACTGCTGATTTCAAAAGATAATTTAATTCCCTGTCTTCTCAGTCACAGCTCTAATATAATAAAATATCCCAAACTCTAGGTTCATCTCAGCATGTGTCTGCCACACATATTTAGAGCTGGGAAAACCAGGAACTTCAGAGTTTAAGTTCCTCTTCAATACATGGCTTAAGTTTTATATTCTCTGCCTTTCTGAAGCTATTCAGGAGCTTTTACAAAAGGGTCAAAGAGCACAGCAGTCATCAGTGTTTTGCTACTTTGATACTTCCTTAAACACAGCAATCTATATAGAAAAATCCTCACACAGAGCTTATGAAACTCATCATAGCGAGTGAAGATATGTCAATCAACCACCTAAACAAGGCAGCTGAATACAAACACTAAGCAATATAAATAGATAAAATGTTACCACACTCCAAATTACTTACAAACAGGAACATAATTTATCTTGGAAAATTGATCTGTATTAGGAACCTAGATACTTTTTTTTTGCTTTTAAAAACCTCAGAAATGGTGAATTACTCCTGTCTCCATTTCAACATTCTGAACTGTCTGCCAGAAAGGACAGAAGAATGCACCTAGCAGTTGGGGTGAACACAGTGAGAGTATCTATCTTATAATATTTTTCTGTCCCTTTGGACTTTTGAAAATGTATTTTCATCTGCTTTTTGTCATTTGTCAATCAGGAAGATGATTCTTGCCTCAGTTCTTATTCTCAACTTGTCCCTCTATATATCAGGATCTCACCTTGGCATTTGAAAGGTGATACACACTTTATCATGTACTTCTACACTTCTTTTTCTCTTCCTAGTATATCAAGGAATAAAGAAGTCAACAGTTCAATGAGACTAAGAACCTGAGGCGATGAAAGCACTTACCTGTGAATAAAGTAGTTAGTAATAATGCCGTTTGGTTTCTTAGGTGGTGCCCATTTCACTTCTATGAGTGCAGATCCCATTGCTTTAAGAATAGGTGGGCTCATTTCTCCAGGAGGTGCTTCTGAGGTTCTTGCATATGTTTGGCCACCCACTCCACACCCACCTACAAAACCAGAATTTTGCTTAGTGATGAGAGTTCTTCCTCAACAAAGTGTACAGTAAAAGCAAATAGATGTCAAGTAATGAATCTCCAACGAAATGGTGCCTCATTTCACTATTAAAAACTCATTTAAATTACTGTGGTTTCTCTGACTATTTACTCCTGATTTTCACCAGTGCAGGTGAGGAGAGAACTGATTCCAAAGTGTCATTTTAGGGATATTTATTTCAATAGGATTTTGAAAATCTCCATTAAAGGCAAGGAATTTTGTAATATTTGGGCTCTTCTTTCCCGTCTTTATGATTACATTTCTTGCTGGTGAATAGTTATAGAAATGATTCAGTTCTGTATGCACATTTCCAAGAATAGATAAGATATTTGAGAAGAACTTTTAATAAAATGGCACATATTACCTAAAATACATTTTTTAAATCTCCATTTAAAATATTCATGATACAACGTGGAGAAATATTTTATGCTTCATTCAGCACTAGGCTTTCTTTATACTAGGTAAACACTGGACTCCAATGTAGGAATAAGATATTACCTGTTTTGATGAGTTGAATTTATCTGAAAAAAATCTCTATTCCCTTCCCCGTCACAGAGGTGAGACTTTGAAAATCATCTTACCATTCTGGCATGCCTGTATTCTTATTTCATACAGGGTGTAGGGATCCAGGCCATGGACAAGCGCAAACTGTGCATGACCTACTGGCTTCACTAGTAGAGTGGGACTGCTTGCATTTAGTAAGATGTTGTATTCCAAAGGCACATTGATTATGAATATCCCTGTTGTGATACAGAGAACAGACAGTGATTATCTGAAATACTATCAGCAGTGCAGGACAACTTCAAAGACACACTGATCACATGCAATTTTAAATGTAAGCCCACTCTGGAGGTTTCACCTACTGCCTCTTTTTGCAACTGCAGCCATTTAAATATAAACTGAAACAGATCCATCTGCAGATCACAACTGAAAGGCAGACATTACAGTTTTTACTTAAAAATCTCAATTCAGTTCAGTCAATGCTCATTTTGCACTTGCTACTTCCAGGAAGAATGACCTTATGACTGGGATCCAGGCAGCTTTTATTTCTTTATTTTGGAGGGGCAACAGATACTAAGCACTGCTGCTTGAATAGAGTCACATGATCAAAAAAGTGAATTGCAACCATTTAGGATATCCCTTTTTAGCCCAGCAGTGGTAGCTGAGTGTGAGTTTTTAGCCTGCTTTACCAGTGAAGAATAATATACTAGCTTGAACCAAGAAATATATTGTTTCAATTGATATAAGAACAGGTTAGTTTTTGTTGAGGAGAAAAACCCCCTCAATTTTTACTATTTCATTGCAATTCAGACATTTTTGCCATCATTCCTCGTCCGATGCTGTCAATTCCTATTTTTTCAGTTCTGTTGAAAACCTGAAAAAGCAGTTTCTTCACAAGAAGAAACTTAGCCATATATCATCATCTTAGAATGATTGTCACAGGTTCCTGGGTCTTTCCTTGTTTCCTCCCATGATTTCTTGAGAGTTTGTGGGTTTTTTTCGTTTTGTTTTGTAGTTCTGGTTTTCTTATTAGGAAATGACCTGTAGGCTAATTATCTTTTTTGTCCACTACAGACTGCTCTATGCAGACAGCATCAATTTCATAAACCCAAAAGAAGAGCCAAAGAAGAGTGTCTGTTAAGTGTGTTTCCTCAATTCTGCAGTCACGTAAGGCACAATCTTAAGAAAGAATAAAGCAGAGAAGGTACCTTTCTGAAATGAGTCACAGTGTATCTGATGATTAAGAGCACATTTTGCTTTCATACATCACCTACTTTAGCTGTCACAGAGATGTCTTTGTGATTCCACCAAGAATTAGATGCCTATGAAGAGTTCTGAAAATTGCCCAGATCTCAAGAATCTTTCCATTCCTAATTGTGGTTTTGGTCCTTCTCTAATAAAGTACCTATATTGATACTTGATATATTGTATATAATAATTGAAGCTACAAAGACAACTTTTTTTCCCAGTGTTGTGCATCTTTCAGATGTCTCCTTTTCTTAGCTAATTATATATGTGATTACATACATTAATGAAAGAAAAAAAAGATTTATAAGAAATCAGAGAGATTTCAAGTTTATTTGTGGTACTATAAATAACCACTGTACTTTGTAAGATCAGAAAAATCTTTGAAATACCAAGTTTTCACAATTCTTAGAAGAGAAAGAAGACATAAAAATTCCAAAGAAAGGCGATGCTCTTGCCTTTCTAGATGGTAAATAAACAAAATGCCATTACACTAAAACAATCTAAAAAGAAAAAGCCCTGAAGAGGAGGCATGACTTCAATCTTATTCAACAGCTCAGCTTACAGAAGAAAATAAAAGCACTGATACTAGCCATTGGAAGAGGTGAAGAGAAAAGGAGACAGAAAGTGCAAAAATATCACTGCAAGATTTTCCTTTTTCAATGTAAAGGTTTCAAGAAAATCACCAAGATCTAATCATTAAGAATGGATCAGCAGAAACATGACTTTTAAAGTCATACAGGATGTTACAGAGTAAAACTCTGGGAGGGGATCTTGAAGTAGATACCTTTTGCAAAAAAAGAAGGCTATGTTTTGTCTGTGATATATGGAAGATAAAATCCCTTGGAAGAGCTCATTTAAGTATGCATTGTGTAATGGCACTAGTAGTTAAAGGAATATTATTACATCTAAACTACCTTTTGTTGTTTTGCTGTAATTGGAGTGCCCGTAAAAGACATCACCAAAGAGCTGAATGTAAGAGCTTGATGTGGTAAACAGCACATCAAATAGAAACATTTTTTAAATATCCTTAGTTATGGTCCTCTCTTCTCCAGTCCTGACAACAGACCAGATATTTCAGCTAGAAAACCTTGCTATCTTATTAAAGTGACATATAATTCACTTTTGTGCATCTGATCGGTGAATTCCTAGGCAAAATTCACCAGAAACCTTTGAAATTTGAACTATTCAGAATGCTTGATTTCCCAAGGAAGATTAATAAACAAGGACAGCTGAATCCAGCCATCAATATGCTGCAGAAGACACTTATTTCAAAATGATTGACCTATCCATGTCCAACATTCAGTCCATATCTCAGCAGAAATGAAAAATAACCCCAACCAAACCAAACCCAACCAAACCCCTAAAATCTTAAAATCCTTCAGAATATTGCAATGTGTTAGGAGTTATACCAATAATGAATATGCTCAGGAGGAAAAACATTCTCAACAAGTGAACAGGAAATTGAAATTAAAATCAAGTAAACATCCTGAAAAATTCAAATATCCAATGGAAATACTTCTGTAATTTGATGTAGTTAATCAAATTATTAGATCAAAGGATCTCTTTGTAATCTGAAGGAGAAAAAAACCCACACTTATACAACACACAATCTGGTAAAAAAATCTCTTTCTTCCTCAATAGCCTTCAGCATCTGTAGCCAGTCTGAAACGACTACCTCATGTGCTCTGATGACTGAGGGAAATGAAACAGGCATGTTTGTTAAAGCCAGCTGGGAAACCACATGACTTGGTTAATTCCAGAGTTCATAAATTTATGTCATAATAAAAGGAACCGCAAAAGCACAAATGAACCAATTTACCCTAAGTGCCAATGGCAGTTTTGTTATTTGGTGTCAAAGTTACCATGAGCACAATGACAATGTGCCATAACACATTTTCATGTTCACTAAAGAACAAGGGTTTAGTTGGTTAATATTCCCAGCAATACTCTTTTTCATAATTTACAACAAGTAGATGCTGATAGGTTATTTAACATTTATGAAGTTAAGATGTAATCAGAAAAACCCTGATTATCTTTACAAATATAAAAGTTAAATTATTCCACTATTTTTTCCCTGTGACTGCATTTCACAGCAGGTGCACATCTTGCAATGGGACAAGTCAATCAAACTAAACCTCGGGATTTTGTGGGCATACTTAGATAATGTTTAACAGCCAATTCTGTGCAAAACTCTGCAAATGAGGTTTGACAGCTCTGTGCACTTCAAAACTAGGGTAGGTCAAAATAGAATTTGCAGCACAAGATGCTTAGAATTGGGGAAAAAAATCCACAGTCTGTTTTACAGACTGGTAACAAAAAATCTGTTTGAAGTAAATTGCTGAAACATTTAAAATGATGTGGAACTCATTCACTTATAGTAAACAAACACTAAAATAGTAATGTGATATCTTTTATTTAAAAACAAGTAAGAATAAAGTTATATTTTAATATTAAACTTCACAAACTGAAACAATCTATTTGGCTTCCTCACGTTAAGTGTCTACTTTAAGCTGATTTGTTTCAAGATGCAGAACTTTGGACACTGAGCTTGAAAAGCTTGCCCTACAGCATTGTGGAGCAAATGATAATTTACATGAAAAAACAAAAATGAGGAAATGCAATATTGGTTTAGCAAAACTCAGAACAATTTAAGAAGCCACCAACAAAGGAGAAACCAGTTTAGCTGGAGAAGCTGAAGAGACAAATGTAATTCAAATATCAAATTTGATCCCATGAATAAAGTAAGAATCCAGACATGTTACACAACTTTCATTCTAATTGATAAGCAAACCAAAGGTGAATGAAGAAGAGTGTTACAACATGATGAAAGAAGATATCTTTTCAGATCATCCTTAACATATGAAGGAAGTAACATAGGAGCAGAGGGCAGGATCCACTTTCGAGCATGTACAGACTTCAGGGTATCATCAGCAGCAACTGGAGTTATCTAGCAGAATCAAGCCCCCAGTGAGGACCAGAGGGGTTGTCAATGAGTTGAAATGCAGGATGGCTACCTGCCTACCTATCAATAACATTTATGGATATGCCTTGGGAGAATTATGTGGTGGGGCCTTTTTTTCCCATTCAGTTTTTCCGCCTCTATCCATGGCACTAACAGTCATTCCTTAATAATTGTAACATATCCTTTTGTAGCATATCAGTGAAATGTACCATACCCTTGAGGTCTGTGCACTGAGGCAATGCAACACAAGATAATGGGATGCCTATTTCAGAAAATAAAGTCCCATTTTCCATAGTGAGTGAGGTGTGTCAAATATTTTCTCCAAATCCATCGCTTTAACCACTACTTGGCCACCTTGCTGTTTAGCTAAGTTAGGAGTTTTGAAATGCTATCTAAATGCTATCTATAAAGTGTAGATAAATTACAGAAGTTGAAACATATAATTAAAGCCATCCAAAAGGAAGGTCTGTGTAATATGATGCCCATAATTAATCCTGAAAGTGATTATTTGATCCAAACTTATTACAGCAGATAAGAAGATAGAATGCTAAAGTATCCCTGATATCCACAGACAGGAAGACAGTATGACCAACTACCATCTCATCAAAACTGGTTAATAAAACCCACTTTTTTCTATGGAGACACTTCCAGTTAAAACAAATGTCTCATTCAAGACTGACTGCCGAGCCTGACAATCCTTATAACAAATGCTGCATTCTGGGTTTGTAAGGGAAACTTTTATTATCTCAGTGTAGCTTACTTTGAAATATGGATTCATACACATTAAGAAATAGATCCAGAAGACACAATTACTCCATGCACAAAGATATAAATAGGATAAAAAGTTGTAGAGTCTAGCCTAATCCTACCAAGCTGGGGATGTACATGTCCCCAGATGTCTGCATCCATGGGACCTCTTAATGGGATGTAAGCCATTCCACAAGATCAGAACCTGCACCTCCTGCAGTCTTCCTCTTGGGGAAAAAAAGCACTAAGAGTACAAAGATCTAAGAATGAGTGTTAGACTGGGATATGAAGGGTCAAGAATTAATTCCCTAGCTTCTGTACGTACCTATGCTTGTGCACACAGGGTTTGTTTGTAGCATTAGTAGTATTTAGTATTCTTTTAGTAATATAATCTGCTGCTAATACTCCCCATTCCTGTACAATCAGCCAGTGCCTCTGAGATGCTGTAATAAAAGGAACAGTTTTGCTTTCCTATCTACCCAGCAGGGCACTGTATGAAAACCAATCCCTTATTCATACTTAAATAATTGGCCTCAGAACAAGAAGGCAGAGAGGAAGGGACTGAGTCAACAAATATCCATGAAAGTGCGATAACAGTTCCAGGTGCATCCCAGTACCTGGGAAGAAATACATGTGCCTTCCCCTGATTGAGGAGAATGATTCCTACAGCCTCTACAAGGCTGTAATGTCCAGCCTCCTCCTTACCCCTCTAATTGTGTGGCTACAGGAATACATGAACTGTGCCTGCACAATCTTATTTACAACATAACCACATGTACTACACGGAGCCTGATTCTCCTTGCAGGCTTGTAACCTACTATGAGTAACAGGAATTTGAGCAGCTGGTAAAGAAAATGTCTAGAACAACAAGGACAAGCTTTTCTGGGAAATAATCCACTTTTCACGAGCCTGTGCTATTCCAGTACATTCTTATGTTCTAAATTTATTTATAATGTTGCTGAATATTTTGTATCTTAAATTATATTTATTATCAAAACAATCATGCAGCATGAGTCACTTTCCAGTAAAGTCAACTGTAGATTATATGCCATTTGAATTCACCTCCCTTCTGCTGGGCTCTAAATCCTTTCAGGCAGCAGGGGGAAAAGTTTAATTTAAGATTTTAATCTTTTTCATATATTATAGCATTTCTATAATGGATTTTGTGTGTCTGAAAACTAAAAGATCGACAGCTCAGGGTATTATAGATTTATTAATCATTGCTTAAATGGGTAGGGTGAATGCTGCTAAGCACTGCCATATAACTTGCGATCCCAGCCTTGAAGGCAAAATATTTTTTCTAAGGGACTTCATTTTTAATGTTAATTGACGCTACTGTGACTGGAAGAAGAGACATTAAAAATTTCCCTGAGTTCATTGATAAAACATATATTGTTCTTGCAACATGCAAACACCTGAAGTTTCTAAAGGAAATTGACCTCATTTTAGCTAAAAAAAAAACAATATGGAGAAAGTGGGGAACACCTTGCTGGAGATGAACTACACTAGACAGAAAGTCGTTCTTTTACAATGCTCTCATTATCCCTCAATAACTATAGCATGTCATGTCATTTTTAGAACATCAGTAAAGTACACCAATCACTTAAGCTATGAACTATATTAGTGACACAGAGCACAGCCTCTTATATAGAAAGATACTATTATTCAGTTATTCCTTCTTAGCCTACATCAGGCCAAGACAACCTGGGTATATTGAGGAGAAGAGGGCCTTTGCTGACCCACCCTCCTGTAAGGTAACACGTCCAAAAAACACTATGGTGCTTGGGTGAATAAAATATCCTTAAATCAAAGCCAGTGCAAGATCTCCATGTCATACTCTGATGCCTTTCTTTAAAGGAGCTCAACGTTGCATATCTGCAGTACAACTACTCATTTTAATTGCCAAGGTAGCTATCAAGACAACACCAGCCCCACAGCCTGGCAAGTTTCCCTGTTGATAACTCAGGTTAGTCTGAACGGAAGAGAAAATTCATTTTCAGTGCAACTGCGGCTTTTTCTTTTTTTCCTTAATACTTGTACTCAATGATAGTTTACAAGATCAAATAAATATATGATTTTTGATCAGCTAATCCTCACAACACCCATGTCAAGTATATAGGTTAATATTATTAAAATGTGTCTAGGAAACAGCAGCTTTAGATACTGGTTATTTAAATCACACAAGCACTAAAACTAAATATGAAGAATAAAAATATCTGAAAGATTCATCTGTCTGCCTGAGTTGACTAACTTTCCCATGCTTTTGTTTTGCTACAAATTACGACATAAAAATACATTTTTACCTGGCACATCCCAAGCTAGAAATATGGAATATGCATCAATTACTGTGACATTATATGGAACATGAATTTTCTCTGGTGTTCCTACTGGCGTTTGTATAGCATATTTATCACTAGTGTTGCTGCCACCCCAGGTGCTGGCTTCCAGCTGGTAAACATATCTGCACAAACACAAAAAGATCAGTAGACAGTATGGTTAGAAGCTTTAGGCATTATCAGTAATAGAACATTTCCATTTTCACCAATTTAAAGAGACTAGAGTATAAAGAGTCTAAAAAAAATGAAGTTATCCTAAATCTACTCCATGAAGGGAAAAACCAGTCAATGAGCCATCAACAACCAACTACTCATGAGGACAAAAAAGCCTCTCCCTCTTTGAATCAGAATGGTCTACTCTCAGAAAAGGAAAGGAAAGGGAAGGCCTTTGATTAAGCTTTCCAACACTTGGAAGCCTCCTAAATGTGCACTAACGATTTTCCCAGTAATTAAGTAACGTTGTAAGACATTCTTCTCCTTAGAGTGACTTAGCTCTTGTATATTTTACAAACACACATACATATATTTTGAACTCCTTTCACCCATTACCAGAGCTCTTTAACATGCCTTACCTCCTGTTAGGCTGCAGGTTAGCATCAGTGAAATTCAAGTCTGTACTGCCACACAGGAAAATCTCTTCTCCATCACGAAATAATCGATACTCGGTAATGAGTCCGTTGGGGTTCTTTGGTTCACTCCAGTAGATCTCCACTTCTGTTGAGCTAACTATGATATGATGAGGCTTTGGCCATATCCCTATTAACATCAGAATGACACTATTTTCATTTGACAGAAACATAAAGGGTTTTCCCTTTCCCACAGTTAGTGCTGTTGCTTTCAGCAATGTAAGGAAAGCATAAAACATTGCCAGAGACAGAATTTAACACACTTTCTGTATTTACCCTATATCAAATGCAGCCAACAGGTCAAGGTCAGCTCAATGGAGAACAAGGCCAAAGGCTACAGCCTTTATATGCCCAGTTGTCTCTGCATGTTTACTTGTGCTTTAAAAAATATGCATCTAATAATTCTAACCTTGCTAACTTAAAGAGGAACTTGGGGAAATCAATTCAAAAAGAAAGTAGAAATGCCACGTCAGACAGTCAGTATAAAGAGCGTGTTAAGATACAAAAACTCCAAGACGGATTTTCTTGTGTAAATTTATACACGATAGCTTGATGGATGAAAGTGGATTTTTGCACCTTGCTAAACCATGAGAAAATACAAGCCCACATGACCATCTCTATATGAATGTACTTGTCCCTTACCATGAGGAGCAGCTTGTGAAGTCTGACCTGAAACTGGTTGGCTAGAAGCACACCCAACAGATGTGCATGCAGTAAGCATGAAGCTGTAATTAGTGTACGGCTGCAGATCTAGAAAGAGCAAACATAGGTTAGACAGAGATGTTGACATTGGGCATCCCAAGAATTGTGTCACTACATAGAAAGTCACTAGACTTAAAGTTAACTGAATATTTTTTGGCAAAGAAAATGTGAACCATTCTTATTTTACATCTGAATAATACTAAAATGGTGTATTCTTGTTAATTTTATATACATATATCCTCTGCTAGTTTAAAAGACCTGACAAAAAAAATAGTTTGAACATATGTCTATGCTGCAATGGATCTATGGATGCCCCTCATATGGATATTTTGGAATTAGCTTCAAATAAGTCAGATGGCACTTGCAGCATAGTAACAACAGTCCAGATCTCAGCCCAGATTACCATCTGAAAATTTACCCAGTCTCCCAAGTGGTTTTTTTTGTGTTGCTGTACCCTTCGCAACTTCTATTTGTTCATTTTCCCCCCATTTTTCCTATTTGTTACAAGATGGTACTATAGATGCTATAAAGCAATTTAGAAGCAGGACTGACAACCAAGCCCTCTCCACTACATGATACTAATTGCAGCTGCTTGTAGTTTCTTCAAAATTATTAGTTACAGCTCAAACCTTCTATGCTGCACATCCTGCAATGAGACTAAAAGAGAATGTATTGCTTTGACCTGTCCTTGGAAATTTGCAGGCACCCTTGAGCTCAGTGTCAATGACTTCAGGTTTGATGTCAATTTGCCCATAGCTTTAGAATTCGACTTTAGGACTTCTCATCAAAAATCTGGCTAAGATACTAAGCTTTCAAAATAGCTATTTCTGCACACCTGTTAGAGGTTTCTTACACTTAAGAACACTGTGAGCCTATCTTGAATGCCTGAGCCCACCTTTAACAGCTGATCAAACTGCCACAGAGCTTGTTCCTGTCCAGGCTATGGAGTCTTTGCTAAGCTACTCTTTTGGGTATTGCTCAAAGTTGATCTTAAAAATTACATTACAAGGCACAGACACTGAACTCTCTCTCTCAAGTGCTTTCAAGCATCCTCTTGTTAGGATCCAAAGACACTGAGAAAAAATACCCCTCTGGACCTGACAGGAAGCCATTTGGGATGCCTGGGACTCGGTTGCCAGAGTACCTGGTCTCATGCAAAACTTCATCCATTTGAGCACAACTGGTGCCTTTATCTGCAGCCCCAAGAGCTCAGGAAATTCTGTCCCCAGGATTCAAGGGAGGATGTCCAGAAAATGAACAAGACAAGATGTGCCTTCCTCAGTACCGCAGCCTGAGCAGATATGAATGCCCTGGACAACAGTAGCCAACTTCCTTGATCCAGAGGTGGCCTCTCCTCCATGCTCTGCCACTGTCCGCTTGCTTGTAGCCTTCTTATCTGGCATCCCACAGGGTTCACAAGACTTCCCAGTTGGGGACCATGGCAGCCCCAGCCCAGGTGCTTTCCGAAGAATGGTGCTGGCCAGGATATGGTCCCAAAGCTGGGCAGGACAGAGCTGTGTGGAGGCCAGCACATCTCTAAGATGGGCTGAAATGGGGTTTTGGACCACAGGCAGGAGTGGGGATGGCCCCAGGGAGGCAGGCAGAAGCTTGACAGAGAGATGTCGGGTTAAAACACTGCCCTATGTGCTGCTGCTTGGCCATCCTCCCAGCACACTGCCCCTTCTCCTTTCTTCCTTTTGACAGCCAATGTCTCCAGCCCCTCCGTGATACATATTCTATCCCTCTGGGTTGGCACCATCCCAGCTGCCTCCCTCACTGTGCTCCACATTCATAGAATCATAAAATCATAGAATAATAGAATAATTAGGGTTGGAGAGGACCTTAAGAACATGTGCCTCCCTGACTTCCACCAAGCAGAAAGGAAATTTAGCTCTGGGCAGATGCAGACTTAGGCCTATTTGCACAGAGATTTCCAGAAGGAGTAAACTTACCAAGCATAGCAAAAGGTGAGGCAGCAGTCCTACATACAGGAGCATTTTGTTTTGAATTGCTTTGGGTTTTTTTCCATTTCATTCCTACCCAGAAGGCACAGCTTGAGGACTGGATGAGACAGTAACTCTATGTACAAATAACTACACTACTGTTTAATGATGATTGCTTGTGTGAAAGAGGCTGAATTAAGATTATACAGGTCAATTCAAATGCTGAATACAAGTTGATTTTTAAGTGCATGGCTTTGTCACCTTAAGGTACTTTTGATGTAGCCCATGTGCTTAATTGTAATTGCTTCAAGAACAATGCAATTCTGCAACGAGAAAGAAAGACTGGACAAGATCTTTGTTTATAAACAAATACTTGCTCATAGCCAGTATGAAGATATTTTAATTAGAACATATTATGAACAAATAGAAAGAATAAGAAACAATTACATAGAAAGGTAAACTACTGAACAGAAGACATGCAGGCTATTTAACAATGCAGGCTACTTGACTACTGAACAAGACATGAAGGAGAGAAGATAAAGAGATGACCCAGAGGGACAGCCCTGGCTGCAACCTAATCATGAACTGGAAGAGAAGAAAAATCATCTGAACATTGTGTATAAAAGTAAGAAGGGAGAAAATGACAGTTGCAGACTAGAGAGAGGCAAAGGCATGGAGGAAAGCCAAGTATTTAACATTTCAGGATAGAAAAGATTACTGTGGCAAAAAATTACTTGAATTCCCCAAAAGGGAGTCATGTTCACTTTTAAAGGAAACATGCATAATAAAGCAATACTCATTTACAACTACGTTTTTAAGAGAAAAATGGGCATTAAAAAAGAGCACATGGTTTCACTGAATTTATTGGTGAAATTCTGACACCTGAAACCTCTTGTCATACACAGAACAGTCACAGCAGATTTTTATCTAGATTATTAAAGCTTTGCATTAAATGCCTTGTCTTATGCATGCTTTGGAAAGCTCTGTGCAAATCTACGTACGTGATTAATAATATAAATAACAAGTGAGATAATCTCGAAACATTAACATCATTTTGCTTTTCCAGTTTCTCTACCTGATTGTTCACTAGAGGATACTTCTTTTCTTTTGCAGTTGGTTTATGGTTTTTATTTTTTTATTTTTTAATTGAGCAGTCTATTTTTTTATTGCAGGAACTGCCATTTGCTAAAAGGCTGTGACAGAGCGGGTTTTTTTTTCAAGAATGCATTGTTCTATTAGTCAAATCAATTCCTTCTAATACTATTTGTCTCCATTTGTGGGTATGGCTCCAGCTATGTCAGTAGTCAGTTCTCAGAATAATGCTCCTGAGTCCCACAGTGGGAATTTTACTTAGGAGGATGTCAGATTGCTGACCACAGCCTCACACAATCCCTTCACCCCCATGAGTTTCCTTTAGATAACTATTGCTAATGAAATCAGTGCTGCATGGAGATAGAGTTGACTGGTGACAATATTTCTGCATCTTCTTCTTTTCACTATTCAGAAATGCAGAATATGTTCAGATGAAAGAATTTCAAAGCATTAAGTCATAAAGTGTTTGTTAATAGTGTTTCTTTTACTAAGATAAACATCAATGGTCTTGCTCAGCTTTTACGTAAAGAGTATCGATCCTACAAATTCTCAGTAAAGCCTCTCAATCAAGCTATTATTTTTAATTTTTAAAAAGGGGGAGTTGAGGAAAATCTTTGCTACAAATCCACCTGCTTCTGCTGAAGAGGGCACTCTTAGCTTTCTTTTACAATTTCCCTAATTATTTTCTTCAGTCTTACCCTCTGCCTGGCCCTACTACAAAGCATTAGCAGGCCCATTTGTAAAGTAGCAGTAACACAAAGTGAAACAATGCCATAACTGTCATCCAGATTGTTCTGTACAGGGTAGTGGAAGTGTTCAGTAATAAATGATATAAAAAGGTCTTTTATTGACAAGCTGCCATGTGCTGTTTGCATTAGAGAATATGAGAAGATGATGGCTGCTGCCCCTAGGTCCCAGTGGCATTCAACTCAGTGAGATAGCACAAAATGCTTCAGTTTGCTTAAAGAATTGATAACACCTCTAAATAATTAACTGAGGACTTCCTGTCTTCAATTACTTAATTTTTTTTTAACATCTTGAGAGGATTATAAGCAATTTATGGATTTCACATGATGAGCACATTCACTGCTATTCCCACAAAGCATTTGTGGGATCATGTTTCCAAAGCTTTGATGTAATTAAAAATAAGCAGCAAGACAATGGTGCAGCGGCAAGGTGTCTGTTATTTGCAAGACCCTAGATTCAAAGTCTCAAGAAATACTAATGCTACAGCTTCATTAATGTTCAACTGTTGCTCAGGGGAAAAGCAGACAGTTTTGGGAGGAGGGAAAGGAGAAGGAAGAAAAGAAAGATGAGAAAATCAGAACATACATCCACCCACAGGGAAAAAGACAACAGTTCAAACATTTAAGTTTATATACGAATTAAATTTGATTGTTTATCTTATTCTTTTAATTTAAAGAGCAACAATTATCCACATTGCTAAATCACTGGCATGAACTGCACATTATTACCCAAGTAAGCTCCTGTAAAAAACAGCACAAGATTTGATTACAACTGTCAGGAAGAATGATCGCTTTTTTCACTCCTGTCTTAACATGGCAGCATTGCACAGTGGCTTAATGGAACAGGCACACAAAAGTTAAAATGAGTCTTGTTTCTTAGAAGGTGATTTCATTTGGTATTGTTTTCATCAAGATCTCAATTACTCTGGAGGTATAACTGCCTTTTGGGAAGGAAGTGGGAGCACAAGAAGTATTTCTCAATGGGTTTGACAGATCATTCCTTGTTGGTAGGTGTTCTTTACAAGTATAAACTTACACCGGGAGCTCTAGAACACCTACCACCAACTGGCATACAGTTAATATCTCATGTCCACAAGCACTGAATATAGACACAGGAATAATATTGCGATGATGAATTTCCCACTTAAGCATGATACTGTCAAAAAGCAACAGCAAACCTTTACTCCTCTGTGAGTAACTACAGCAAGGATGATGTCTTTTAAAGCACTAAGGGATCCACTCAGGACTCATGCTTTGAGGGGTGGTTGAGAGTGCCATATACGCCTGATAGGTTTTATGTGCCCTAAGTCAACTTCTCCTCCTTGGGTAGCTATCATATGATATAGATATAAAAATCTCTAAGTTCCTAATCAGAGGTGGGGTGGGAAAGGTGGTGTGGGAAGGGAAGGAAAAAATAATGTATTTATGCATTCCTGAAAATCATAAAAACAAAAATATGATGAGCAGCCTGAGGTCAGAGTAAAAAATGGTAGCTCAGAATGCTTTGTGTCCAACAGAAACATTTCTAATAATGCTGTTTCAGTGTAACATTCAGTGTAAATAAGAGTTGGATAGGTGAAAATAATACATTTGAGGACTGAGTTAAACTTTTCCCCAAAATACCTTGACTAAAATGTCTTTCAGATACACACACACTAGCGAAATTTCACCAAGTACTTAGAAAACGGCTGTATGCAACATATAAGATTATAAACAGAATCCAGGATTTTTCCCTTTCTGTCTTCTTTTCCTTTTTATTATCTCAGGCATAAAGTACTGTTCCTATACTGCTACACACTGCTATACATTCAGAGCAGCACTGGTGACTTCAACTGCATTACTGAACATTAATGATGGTAAAAGAGAGAGTTGAGTATGTGTGAAGGGGTGGGAAGCCTACACAGAATATCTGAGACCTCAAGCACAACACAAAGCATGCATATTGAATTGAGCTGGATAGATTTATTTTATATTTTTGAAATGAAGTCTGTTAGTATTACAACAAACAGCAGCCAGAAATTAAAAAGATTCAAAAAAACCCACAAATTTAAGGTAAGTCATGATAAAGCTTTCTACTGTGCCTAGTACTGAGGGCTTAAAAGTTACAGACAAGCAGCATTTTTAGTATATTAATACTGTCTTATATCTAAGGACAGGACATTAGCCTGCCAGAGCACTCTGCCTCCTTACCTGATACTGTGTGCTGCATTCTGCTTGCAGCATTAGTGTATATCAGTCCTTTCCCTACTTGACTGATCTGGTACTCTTTGATGATACCATTTGGCTTCTTGGGTGCAATCCAGCTTAAATGTAATGCTGTTGAGTTCAAAGCACTGACGTTTGGTGGCTGAATGCTCTCTGGGACTCCTTGGACAGTGACTGCGACTACCTGAAGACATATGAATTAAACAGCAATTTAATGTAATAGTACACTAGATACCATGATCAATGAGAATGTCACTTTTGTTTTAAAATGTTGTTTGGGCTGGCATATCATTACCAAGGGACTGGAGAACTAGTTACTTTTTTCCTCCTTTTTCACAATGAAATCTGACCTTGAATACATTACATAAGTCTATGCCTACAATTTATCACAACAGGTTCACTGTGTTTTAGCTGCAGTGCATAGCACAGGGTGAAACAACAAAGACTGTGTTGCTTCAAAACTCTTGATAACTCTCTTCCATATGGTTTGTCAGTGTCTCTGCATTTTAACTGCCTGATTTCATGTATTTTAAGCACTAGTAAACATGGGGCTGAGCCTCCATTTATCCCATGCAATCTGAACTCTTTTGTAGTTATTTGCAAGTCTGTATTTTTGGAAGGAAACCAAAGATTCTGAATGATAGAATAACTTCACACTTGTTAATCTCTTTCTACAAAACAAAAAAAAAAAAAAAAAAAAAGAGGAAAAGGAAAAAAGCTCATTTTCTATTGGCACATCTCTACCATCTCCTACAGAAGCATTTCCAAATTACACTGGTTTTATAAGTGTCAGACTTTTTTCTCTTTGAGGATCACTTTTCTTTTTCTGTTATTACAGCCATAAAGTATTTACATTATGCTGTAAATATAAAATGTGTCCTCTATAATATATTGTCTTAGTGCATTTGCTGGAATCAGCTCCTACTTGCATACTTCAGTGTTTGCAACAGTAAGCTCCTTAATTACAGGGAAGTGAAATAGGCAGGATATATTAGCTCAGGTCCATGGTTGCTGCAACTGCGCCTATACAGCTTCCAGACCACAGCTCTGCATGCACATATGTGCCTATCTCCATCCCTCTGTATCAGTGTTTCTTTTCTTATAGTTTGCCTGAGACTTGCACCAATAAGAGAAGCTTTTAAACACCTGGAAAATCCCACATATATATAATATCCTGTAGACATTATAATTAAAAAGCACAGTCATTAATCCTTGCCTCTTCCCCACAGACTCTAGACCACTTGCAGTCCTAAAACTCCATTGTCATAGAGGCAAGGATACTACTGTGAAAAAGAGGTCACTTGCTTAAGAAATAGTTTTTCCCAATGACAAATAAGGCAGGTACTTTGTAGAATAGAAAATAGAGCTGGTTAAATAGCAATGATGGTGAAAGGCATCTGTGATTTAAACTGGTACAGCAGTCAATGAAGCAGTGACAAAAGGAGGGAAGAGATTGTGTCTTTTCCAAACTGAAGCAGAGGCATGCAAAGGAAGTGTAGGAAGTGTAAAGTTCAAGGCAGGTGTAGACATGGAAAGCCTTTGACAGGCAATATAGTGCAAGGATGCTCAAAATAAGGTTGTTGAACAAATTGATAGACTAGAACTAAAGCAGATAAACTAAAAAACAGCATGGAAGAAGAGGCTAAAGACTTCCTAGTGAGAAGCAGAGATTTAATTTTAAGCTTTAGAGAAAGTGCACTTTAATACTCCTTACTCTATTCTATCATGTACAGCTTTCTTTTTAACAAACATCAGTTCCTACAGTGCAATTTCAGCTTTGCCAGGAGACTGAGACACTGCTTTCTTCTGCTGCTTGCTTGTATCAACTTTATGTTCCAAATAGTTACCCATCAGTAGATGAAACCAAATAAGATTACTGATGTTATTTACTTAATATGTCTTCATATCAAGTATGTCTTACTCAAAATATCTTCAAATTACACCTTTCCAAAAGCATTTTTATGTTACCACACTGGCTGATTAAATTCTGGCACCAGTTCCATAAAGACCAATTCACTAACCTTGCTGCTGTCTGCGCAGCCAGCAACAGTGCAGGCTCGCAGCTGGTATGAGTATTCTTGGTACGGCTGGACACTACTTGTGTCTGTGAAGCTCATTTCTGTTCCTCTAAAATGCTCAATTCCATTTCGGAAAATGATGTAGTGAAGAATAAGACCTATTGCAGAAAGAACACATTCCCTTTTGTCAGCTGAGAAATCCTGTGTGATGGTATACTACTATACTCTGCACACACAAGATATTAAACAAAATATCTGGGTGACCACTGTAATAATCATCCTGCTCAAGTGGCTAATGTCAATTACCAGCTACTTTCCTCAGTCTCTACATCAACACAGAATCATAGAATAGTTAGGGTTGGAAAGGACTTTAAAATCATCTAGTTCCAGCTCCCTCGCCAGGGGCAAGGACACCTTTTGCTAAACCATGTCACCCAAGACTCCATCCAACCTGACCATCTCAGAAGATCTCAATTTTTTGATTGAGAGGTCTTCCAAGTTTTCTCACTATTTGAAAATCCTAACCATTTTTTGCCGAAAGAAACATGTGAGTCATCACCCCCCATCAAGCACCCAAATATTTTGTAACATGATTGCAATTTTATGATCATATTTGCTGTTCTCAAAGGAGACTTCTGGACACTTCTTAGAAACATACAAAATTGCCTTCTGTGAAGGTAGACTCTACTCTTACTTGCATTGAAAATCATCTCAACCTAAAGAAAATTCTTTTTGCAGAATTTTAGGAATATGCATATGTCAGTGACAGTGATTAATTAAGAAACATTTTGTGATTTTGGAACTCTTGTCAGTCAAATAGAACCTACTCTGGTTTTAACATGTATCAATACCATTTGGTTGAAGTGGTTCCTCCCAGTTTAGCAGTATCATGTCTTCCCGGTTATCCACTTTGGCCCATTTTGGTGGACTTACACCCTGTGGCACATCTTGATTAGTGACAGCTCTGCTAATTTCACTGTAACCTCTTCCATAGCTATTCCAAGCAGCCACCCTGTACTCATATGTGATAAAGGGTTCGAGATTCAGGTCTGGAAAAAGAAAGTTACACATGGATCATCTCAGTCTTACCAAATACAAAATAAACCTTATTTTTTTTTCCTGGGACTATGGAGCTACTTCTGTGTTTAAAGACAGATATGGAAGTTGCTCCTTTAGTCAGGGCCACTTTCTGATCTAGCAATGCTTCTATCAACTTTTGTGGAAGCAGGTTTAGACCTTAGGTATTCACCAAACTTATTACTCCTGTCATTTCCCTGAAGATCCTGTCCTGATTCACAGATTAATTCTTATTGAATGCTACTTCACCACAATTGCTTCACATTTAATTAGAATACCTGATAGCATTCAGGACATCTTTTTCTCCAGAGTGAATTAAACAGACTAGCAAATCACCAATCTGATACGCCACTTTTCATTACCTGTAAATGAATACTGCTTTGGGCTTCCTGTGTAGACAGTCTCCTCTTCAGCTGGACACACACCTTCTTTTATCTCCTTCTCTATACCACTCTGTGAACCTTTTATCCACACACAGATATTCTCCCTGGGATCAAAGTCACACTTGCCACAATGTGCTGTTGCCTCCATAGATAAAGGGCAAAGAATATTAGCCTTGCATTCTTCTTTTACCTAAGGAACGCATATCCAGTGTTAAAATGTATACTGCATCTTTCTTTCTTTAGAAATGCTTCCATTAGTATTTCTCTGCCTTTACACAACATACAAATATTTCTAGCATATGGGAAACTCTTTCAGCCTTTGGTCTGTCAGCCCTCTTTGCTCATTAGCGCTTTTATAATACTGTCTAAAAGAAACAGATTTTTTTGGTGGGGTCCTTGGATGAAAACATCACAAATTTTAACCACTGGAATTCCCAGTGGCTGGGTTTGTTGAACACAGAAGAGTCTAGAGTCAAGTGAGAACAGGATTTTATCCAAGATTTTGAACATTCTGTTCCTGCAAAGCCAATATCCTGTGGCAAATCAGTAGCTAATTCCTAGCCCCTCATGCAGCTTGCCAAGTATACAAGAGGGCTCTGTGCAATTCCTTGGCAGCTTCCAAGGCAGAGGACTCTATCCATGGGCTATATAAATTGTGTCTTCTACCACAACACTCCTAAATAGCAGTTTTGCTGCAATAAGAGGACCTCTGCAAATGTTGACAAAGATATAAAATCTAACCCATAAAGAACAATTCACAGAAACAGAAATACACACTGAACATCCACAAATTTCCATTAAAATTCATGAAATAGTATTTTTGCCAAACCATACATAGAGAGCAACAATCCTCATAAAATATAGGTTGTTGCAGGAAGAAATGTACTGCAATGCTAGCTACAAATATTTCTGTCCATGAGACCCCAAACTTTTGAAGGAAAACCAGATTCTATCTAATGCTCTGTTAATTTACAATTAGAAATTAGTTTTTTAGCTTAATATGAGCTTCAGCTAATATAATTTCCCAAATTTGGCACTTTCACAAAAATCACATTGCAATAAATGCAATATAGGATGTAGGATACAGATGGACTGGATTCAAATATAAAGTAGCTCCAGTTTATGTCTCAGAATATCAATCCTTTTAGTGTTGGTAAATTTACACACATCAGAAAGCTAGCACTGCAATCTCTTTTCCACTGCGGGTAAGTGAAATACAAAGTGCTGCCTTCCTTTATATGTTAACACCTAGTGCATGGCTCTTGCATGTTATCTACCAGAACTCATTAGCCTATTCTTGCCTTCCAACAACTACTAATACAGTGCATGAGGGAACTGTAGCTGACTCATCACAACACTTGGATCTTCTCTAGGAGAAAATTATTCAGTCTGAAAATGAAATGATATGAAAACCTTGACATAAAAAGGAGAAAATGAAAGAAATATTTCTGTATTAACTTAGCAGATGAATGAAAATGATACAGAAACACCTGTATGTGGCAGGACAAGTTCTACTTTATTTTTACTTGTACAGTACCTATCCAATTTCCATATCGCACAAATCACAATAACCAATTCTCTTTCTCTCTCTATCTTTCTATTACTTTTTTTTTTTCCCCTCTCTCACCCCCTTTCTCTCTGTCGCTATACGAAATAATAAACACCTACAAAACCAGGGTGTCCAGTCTTTGAAATGCTGATTATCTTAAACAAAAATTGTAATAACAGTTAAAAATATTTTTACAGTGCAGATATAACAGCAGGATGCTGACTCTTGAAGATTTCTTTTGAATTCACAAGGGTTTACAGCTTTGAAAGTTTGGCCAGATTGTCTTATGCCAACACCTAAAATCACAGAATCATAGAATTATAAAATAGTTAGGGTTGAAAAGGACCTTAAGATCATCTAGTTCCAACCCCCCTGCCATGGGCAGGGACACCTCCCACTAA
>JANRGW010043754.1:0-29752 GCA_024733675.1 Psilopsiagon aymara | reverse complement strand
GGCCACAAGTCAAAAACACAGTGCTGCACCAGCTACCAAGAAGGAGAAAAATGACTGCTACTGCTGAACCCATGACAACATCTCATCTGCCTACTTTTGTTTAACAGCTAATAAATCCTAGAGAAATCTCCTCTTGCACATCTTGTTTATAGTGTAATGCCCATGTCTTTGATAGTGATCTCCAGATAAACATCTATATTCTCAGCATCAGACAATGAATTGGTTTAGGAGGTGATTTCTCTCTTTTCTAACATTCGTGAACACTTTTTCCCTAGGTTAATATACAATCAATACTCTTTCAGTTACTAGTCAAGGCTCTTTACTCAATGGAGATCTTCATATTTGTCTTTAAATTCCTTTAAAATTAAATTCCCTTCACTTGTCAGCAGATGCTATATTGTTCTTTTAATTATATTTCACTTAATTGTGAATAATCTCACAACAGGTTTTAGATGCTAGCTTTTGAATACTTTTTATTTCCTCCTTTTTGACAAAACATGAAAAAATATTCTGCATCTAATCTCCCTCTCCCACTGTATTACTTTACATATATTTCTCAGTCTGCTGAGAACATTATTGTCTTTTGGTATTTATCACCCTGAGAGTAGTGTTATATACAGGTGTTCTGTCTCTAAGCTAAAAAAAATGAATCACAAGTGATGGAAGCTGGCATATACAGGCAGAGCAGGCAGAAGTGTAAGCCCATCTCATGCAGCTAATGTGGGTCAGTAAGATGTGATTCTGGAATTCACAAATAAGCATCTAGAAAACTGAATATATTTTTTCTTTTTTGGGGCATAAACTGACTTTTTCAATCCTCTCAAAGACCTTGCGATGTAAGCCCAGATAGGCCATAAATCTCTTCACATCCTCCCTGAGAAAATATCATTTTTCTGTGTCCTAAGTTCCCTTGTCTTAGCTGAAATATATGAAAGAATTTCAGATAAAGAGCAGCTGGACTAACGCTTTCAGTAGCATATTTTGCTATTTTCATTCCTTAGGCACCCTGTAGTCAGTAGGGACTGAGATTAGATATTGGGCTGAAAAAATTAGACTTGCCTCCAGATATATATTTCTGACTTTTGGGCAAGTAACTTGTATAAATCTGTGCCAGATAAGGCACTGATTATTTTAATTGAAGGAGCGCTAGAAGCTCTCTGCTGTTAGAAATGTGTGACCATGACCCTCTATTCATGAGGAGAAAATGAGTGTTATCACAATAAAGAAATATGTATGTTCAATCAGTAATACTGAGGTTCTTCATGCTTTGAAGTTTGGCATGTGCTCAAGGAGTCTATTGATTTGTGTCATTATGATGTCAGTTTCTTCCCCTCTTCATCTTGTACAGATCATGAAATGTCAGCATGCTTACCATCTCTGTGAAAGAAAATGTAAGGATGAAAAAGCTGTAAGGTGGGCTAGACATTCTCAGCCCTAACTTCATCTGTGTACTTCACAAACAGAACTTGGAATTGCATGTTACTGGTCTTCAGAGATATAATGACATATCTTGTACTCTCATAGTAGCCTTTATCATGTTGTAATTAACATCAGTGAAAATTTTGCCGAAGACCCAAGGTAAGGTGAAACTGCAGTGTTCATAGAGCAGAGGCTGCACCATGACTTCCGACTATCATACAGCATGGAGTGCACATCTCGTGTGCTCCAAGGGCAATGGGAGGGCTGCATCTCTCTTAGCCACTCCTCCTCCACATGCTACTCTAAATTCAATCACACAGCTCACTATAAAAGTCCTGGTATGAACTGGGACAATTTATTAATAAGGACAGTAAGGCATCCTTTGTGGCAATGGTATTCTGACGCTGAAATTGAACAAATATCAAGTGCAGGGAGGATATATGAAGGAGGAAAGAAAAAGAAAAAAAAAAAAGCAAGGGGGAAACCTCTGAAAGTTACCTGTTCTGATTTTGGGGAGAATTTTCATTTCTGAGTTTTCAGGAACATTTCCTGTTCCAACCTTTACCACTTTTGTTTAGAAATAACATGCTATAATATACGTGAACTTAAATTTTGTGAGTATAGAGCTGTTAACTAGAAATTTGACAAAATTTTTCATGATATAGCTGAAATAAGCAACAACTTTTTCATTTCCTGTTACATTAACCTGACAAGGTGTATCTTTGTCAAAAAAATTATAATACAATACCTTTAAAAGCATAACAGGAATTTGCAAAATGAATGTTAGCAGCTGGCATGTTGTGAATCAGAAATATGGTAGTTTAATAAGCATTTGTAACTTGAATGTCTTACAAATTAATTTGTATATCACTTCACACTTTATAAGCTCTGTTCAAATTTGGAATTCACTTCAGTACATGAGCTATTAGCTTGCAATATTCCCTACTGAACAGTTCTACAGTCCACAGATAATCCTGTAGACAAGTTGAAAGTTCACCTTAAGTAGGAGATTCTGTTTGGTTTAGCTTTGTAAAATTTAGAAGAAAGTGGAGAAGAGGAATATGCTTATTTTTTGTGGTAAACAATTAGCTGAACTCTCATAATTGTATCATATCAGTTATGATCAGCGGATAAACTGGATAGCAGTAACAAAATAACAAATATGGGTAGAAGTTGCTGTTTTCCGTTTTCAAAAGATGGAGGGAAGGTGAGAGCATAGATTATGTCTGAAACCATTTAGTAAGGGGAAAACAGGGAATTCAGTGGAACAGAATCTCATCTATGCTTTAATCAAAACACAAAATTACATTGTACTGATCATCTCATTCTTAATGTAGTAGAGAATCTGAGCCTGGCTGTCTGATTTGTGTTTTGGATAGAAACATGAGATTTTCCATATTTTGATGAAGAGCTTGGATAGTCTACCATATGACCATGTCTCCAAGAACTGTGGAGACATCCAACAAAAAATTGTTGGGTTTTTATCCTTCCTCAAGGGATTAAATGTCTTGGGTGATAGGCTTTTCTACTTCAAAACAGAAAAAGCCTGTAAGCTAATACATAGATTCACTAGCTGAAGGGAAAAAAAAAAAATGAAAAGGCAAACAGAAAGTGGAAACTCAGTCTCATGAAGCCGATTTTATATGCAATTTCTGTGAGGGTCTGAAGGGTTTTTTAATGTTCAAGATCCAAACCCAATTTTTTTGTTTATATATATTCACTAAAAGGTGGTCTGAAACTACTGGTACAAATTTAGTTCCACTTTTTGTTAAAATTCCCCCCAAACATTTTAACAATTTTTAGTGTTATGTCAAATCAGGTGGGCTATAAATTAGCTTTTGAATACAAATGTTGCTTCATCTTTCTGATTTATAGCAAAGGTAAATTTCTTGAGATTTCCACTGCTTTTCCACAAGTTCCCAGTAGTTTGTAAAGAGTAGATATAGTCTCTCACAGGTTAACTAGCTAAAAATTTTAACATTACAACAGAGAAATTTTGAAAGTGCTCTTTTCTTCCCTCCAAGTACAGTTTGAAGGTCTTGTAAGGATAAAACTAATTTAATTAGGTTTGCAGAGTGCTGCTTTCCACACAGAATAACCCAGATGTTAATTTCTGTAATATTTCTATCTACATTAAGCTGGAGACAGCTAGAGCATGTCCATTCTCAGAGGAAGTATTTTTGTCTCTCTGTTACCTACTTGATTAGTATGTTATTGCATGTATATGCTCATCTTCCCTGAAGTTTCTGTAGTACTATGCTGTATTTTCCATTATTTCTTACTTATTCTTAGAGCCAGTTAGCAACAGTATCTGGTTTATTTCAGCTAAGCTTAAAGTGTGGAACATACAGCAAAAAAGAAGATGCAACGTAAGGGGAAATGGTGAGTTGGGAAGTGTCTGTTCAACATTCATTCCCGCTTTCCTCTTTCTAGTCTAGTGGTACTTTCTAAAATAATCTAGATGCTATGAAAGTAATAATATTTTTTTCATTAAAAAAGGAGAGTTTACAGATTTGTGCAAGGTCCATGAAAGAAAAAGTATGGTGAAAAACAGGAATCAGATTTCAGTGTTGAAAGAGAATCTGAAACTGAGAAATGCTGAGAAATGGGGGAAGGAGGTATGGGAGTTTTATGGGAGGGGTGAAATACAACATTAGGCATATTTTCCCTTTGTGTAATACTTGTGTCGTTTGTGTATGATTTGGTGCACTTGTTCCTCACAGCAATGTTTTAAGCAATTATCCCCTCAGTTTGAGTGGTTTCTATCTGGACTTGCAAGTTATGTTTCTGGTGAGCATTCTTCTGTTTTTCCTGGTTATTCATTTTAGAGTTTGTGTTTTGCAAGATATATAGGGATTCCCACGAGAAATCTTCTAGCTAAAATTGATGTCAGTCCAAAATAGTGGAAGGATGCAATAAAGCTTTGCTGAACAGTTGCTGTTCTCACAATTACAATGAATTTTCATTAAACGTCTCTCTTGAGACAGTTTCTCCAGGCGCAAGATTGCTATCGGTTTCTGGCTCTCAAAGGTGCTGAAAGTGTATGCCTCTTTATTATCCTCAACATCATGTTATTCTGTTTTCTCATCTTCCAAGGAAACCTGGCTGAGGAAGGAGCTGCCACTTTAGAAGGAATGCCAACCACACACAGGAAAACACAGCTTACATTCCTGAGGCATTGAAATATTTTTTATTATGGATGTTCCAGTACAAAATTGCCATCCTTATAGGGAAAATGACTTTTCCTGAAGAGACAATGAGGCATCATACATAGTTGAGGGACAGTTTGAGGGCCAGAGTGAGTTTAACCTTGATGAGCTGGCCTTGTGTCCTTGAAGTGGAGGAGGTCAGGTGAAAAGGGAACTTGCAGTTGAAAGAAGAAACTTGGATAACCGCTGGAGGAACGCGTGGACATCAGAGTTGAACCAATCAGTATAGCAGTAGAAGCGCATGATCACAAGGCAGTACCCTATCAGAGTGTTTCTGATGATGCATGCTTGTAGAGCGATAGTATAAAAAGCCTGTTAGTGAACCAGTAAAGGTTTTGGTTTATACCCCTAGAGAGTCCATGTTGTCAATCTCCACACCTAGTGTTTCTTATAAATTAGGAAGTTTAAGTGGTTTCTGAAGAAAAAAAGAAACATTTCTGAAAATAGAGTTTGGAACATATCATATAGCAGTAACAAAAAATAGCGTTATTTTATAAAAAATCTTAGCAAATGTGCAGAATTTAATAATACCTAATCAAGAGCAAGAACATTAAGAAAGTGTAGGCAACAAAAAGTGTGTGTTGAGTCTCAAAGGATAAGAAGGGAAAGTTTTTCTTCTTATTATTGGACAGAAGAAAAGTTCAAAGCTAAAACTGAGTTTCAGCAGTTGGCCATCGCTTCCTAACGTTGTTAGGCAATGCAAGGGGTATTGGACTCTTGCACCCTGGGATATTCAGAAGTGGATATATATTTGTTTCTGCCCTGTAGGAAAGTAGTGTAATGCGTACTGTAACTGAATGTCTCGGGACATCATTCAAGATCCCATTTCAGGCATCACCATCTTTGTCATGAAACATTTTTATTTTTTTTTTAAATTAGCATTCTAATAATAAGTCTTGTTTCCATATTAGCTGCAGTGGTTTTGTGATCACCCTGCTTTTGGAAGGACTAAAGACAGAGCTGGCAAGCTGGCAAATGAAAGGATGTGAAGGTGCTGTGAAAGGAATAACATCAGCTGCCTTGACTTACTCAAAGAAAAAAGCCCACAAAGCCAAAACCCACAAACTCACAAAATCCCCATCTTTTCCTTCCTCTCTCAGATATTTTTTATTTTATCAATTAACAAGAACTTAAAGGTGATTAATTTGCGTAATGAATCCTTTGAGACATGGAAGTCATGTAGATTACAGTTAAACACAGGCTATTTTTAGACTTATGACAGTGGTAGCATGGGGTATCTCCAATATAGACAAGAACTTCGGTGTTACAAGTCCTTAAACTGAAGGTGATTAACTATTCTGGGTTTAGCTATGAATCTAAGAAAAAGGAAATATTGCCAGCTAGTCAATTAAATGTAGATGCTAATCAACAAAAAGGAATTTAAAAGAAGATAATTTTCTGAGATTCATCTCATTAAGTACAAATAGGAATCAGAAAATGGGTACTTTTTCATTGTATATAACTCAATGTAAAACCAGAGTAGCTAAACTTGAATGGAGGTAAGTGAATAAAGCACAGGGTTGTGTGTGCGTGTGTGTGTGTGTGTGTGTGTGTCTTCGGGTGCTGGTGTGCTGGTGTGTTTTTGTTTTGGATTTCTTTTTTGGTTTGGTTTGTTTTGATATTTTTTTCCTGATCTGAAGCCCATTTCTAATATAAACCAAAGCAGCCATGACATCATGCTATCCATAAGGATTTGACACTTGTGCCAACAAAACCTGCTGTAGAATTCTGCTGTTACAGGGGTCTGAACTAGTATGATAGGAATATTTACCATAAAAAGGATTTCCTCTTCCAGAGGCATAGTTTGATTTTCCTGTGTTTGGCTGAGCTTGTGTCCTTTATGAAAATTTTTTCGTTCTCAAGAAGTGCATTATGCACTTTTTATTTAGGGTGTTTCTTGTGGAAGTTAAGCTAAGCTTCTTTAATAATATGGGTGGAAACGCAGAATGAGGCAATTACTGTCATATTTTATATACTTATTTTGTTTCTTTTATTTTTCTCCCAAAGACGATCAGAATTATTCTTTAGCATATATTATTTCTTTGTACTTAAGTGGTTTAAATGAAGCTTTCAAGTATATTTATATAAAATTTTAGACCTCCTAGCTTTCACAGTGTTTCTTTAAGAAGCAGAAAACATTGCGAGTGCCTGTCTTCAGTATGGGTAAGTCAATTACTGCTGTTTTATTATAGCTCTGTTATTATATAGAAAGCATTTAATAGGATAAATATTTATTTCAGAAGTAGCTAATGTGAATTCCTTCCATAACTCTTTTTTGGGTAACCCCCCATACTGTTTTTCCAGAATTTTGAGTTCATTAATCAGTATGAAAAATTCATGGAAAAAAGGGATCTAGTTAATCCTATTTCTTCGCTTTATTGCTAAACTACCTTTTTACATTCCATCATACACCTCAGACATATACAAGTATTTGGAGATTGTTTCATGCCTGACCTGAATTTAGAAAATATTCAAGGTCAGACTCTAATCAGCAACTATCTAGTTACCAGCATAAAGAAGTTTCATAATTTCTTTTGTACTTCTGTCTGGATTGAGCACCAAGCCACCACAGGCCTATGGAATGCGAGATAAAATTAGTTTTGGTTTCTTTTGTGAAGAAGTTTATGCCCACAGATGTCTAAGAAAAGGGGACACCATGACCCTAGAGCAGGGTAAATACTATGTATCAGTAAAGACAGGGCAATAACATTTTTTTTAAGTAGGTAATAGAAAATCTTCATCTTTTTGAATGATCGGAAAAGATTAACTAAAAATGGTACATATGCTTAGACTGGCTACTGCAGTGATAATCTCACTTAAGGAAAAATTTATGATCCTAGTTTAGTGCAGTAAAATGTAGGTTAATCAGGGATGATGCTTCATTAATTACCTTAGGATGAAGCAACACATTCCGCAAAGAACTGTACAAAAGGCACATTATCTGTTCATCAATATCTTTGGGCAGGGTATTAGAAAATATCTGTCAAGGCACTGAATTTCTGAGCCTCCTAATAGGAATAGTGGGGACAAACAGCTCATCCAACTTTAATGCCTGTGTTACCATGGGTGAACTTGATGATCTGAGATGTCACTGCCAATATCCTGTGTTAAAGAGAGTATGGTTTAGCCAATACACCATTGAGCTGACCTGCATTTATGAAAAAAACATAGTACACCCACATTAGTGTGACTTAAGTCAGCAAATGTTTTAGAATTTTATGAAAAGCATCAAGGACAAAGTTACAGTATCAGTAATGACTTTTCTTCTGGACAATCTTAAATAAGCTCAGACTCTTAAATGACCAGAACATGACACCTGACAGCCTATAATATCCTAAAGGCTGTAACTGTTCCTTACAAGTGCTCTAGTAACACTGAGTCTTTATAAAGGAACAGAAATAAACCATAAGGAAGAGAGATCCTGTACTTACATTAATTATCTGTTTTGTAACAGGTGGATACAAACAGGAACAGATAGGCTATAAAATGGCCAAGCAGAAATGTGATGAATTCTGCCCAGTCCTATAGACATACAAGAGACACCAGGAACTTTTGAAAGAACAGACTTTGAAGAAGAGGAGAGGTCCATCTACATGAGGGCATGGGAAAAAACTAATTTATATGTTCTAAAAGTATAAATTTGAATTGTATTAGTTCAACCATGGAAACAATTATGTGAATACTTTCCCTAAAAATTAATGTGACTTTAATCTGATTTAACATAATCTATTTCCCAGGGTAAATTAAGATATACTGAATTAAGATTAATTCTGAACCAAGGGGATTTATGCAGCCATATAATAAGGTAAAAGTAGTCCAGTTAATTGTCATTATTTTTCTGAAGTATACTGGTGTCAAGTTTAAGAACTGAGTATGTTTTACAAGGTTTGTGCAATTAAAATTTTCTTGCTAAAAATATCTGCAAGTATGTAGAATGTATTCAACATATAGGACCAAGTATCTCAACAAAGACAGGATAGACTAGGACAGCAATATTCTAGCAGAACATGTTTTGTTTTGGGGTTTGTTTTGTTGTTGTAAGGTTGGTTTGTTTTTGTTTTGTTTGGTGGGGTTTTTTTTCTTAAATTTAAAAAAACCAAAACAACCCCCTCCCTCTAAAAAAAACCAACCACCTCAAATCATGCCATAACAGCTCTCCTCCCCCCAAAAAAAAAGAACCCAAAAAAAGCCACACAACCACAACAACAGCAACAACTCCCCCAAAATTACTTTTTTTCTTTTCTTTTAAATTTCTTTTTATTTTTAATATAAGTATTTGAAAACTGAGGTACAAAATAAAGGGAAAAGGGAACATACATTTCCAGGACTGTCATATAATGAAAACCAGATATGAGAAAGATTAGAAAGAGAATTTGGCCAGTTAAGAAGTGTCATTCCATGCAGTTATGTTTTTTGTAAATGGCACGTGTAAAGATGGGCGTGAATGTCAAAGACCATGTCCTGCAATGATCAATATGACTAGATCCATTCATTCATCTTAGCAGTGGCTAAATGTACCTCTGAATTATAGGACAAATCCCTTAATCATGTCTTGGTATTAACAGCCTATTAAGAACACATTACAAAAGCCTTTCTAACTGATATCAATGACAGAAGGAAACTGTAATTGTGAATTGTTTTAAAACAGCAGTATGACTTTGAATCAGAGAGTTACAAATTTTATCATACAAGAGAAGTCATTCTGATCTCTTCTAAACCTTCCTCTGTCACTAAATACTGCATTAAATCAATAAGTCTTGGAGTCTCAAATTATTGTATTTGGGCTTGTGAAATTAGTGTTATGTGTTTATATTATTCCTGAAGACAGTCCATTATTTCTGATTAATTTAATTAGGCCAGTAAATGGCCTTTCATCTCTGTACTTCCAGTAGCTGCTCTGTGCTAACATTTGTTTGGGTTTATATTTAATAAATATCTCCTGCTTAACCCTTCAGCAGCAGCTTGAACTGGAATGCTTTTAATGAAGATGAAAGGAAATAAATACAGGAGAAAAGCATTAAAAAGAAATGGATTAGATTGGCTGAGAAACCTGAAAGTCTCAATAACAAATGATGATACAAGTGCATTAAGACTGAATAAATATAAAATTGAGCAAATTGGGTTACTTCTTCAAGGTGACACCTAGGATATTATACTTATAGTTTTTCCTACCCAACTTGTTCGAATTAGTGAAGATTAAAGCAATACTGCGGAGTAAAAGAGGTTGCTGTCTTCCAAACAATGGCTCCAGTTTTGTTGGACAATATGGAATCCTAGAATCATAGGGTAGTTAGGGTTGGAAAGGGCCTTAAGATCATCAAGTTTCAACCCCCCTGCCATAGGCAGGGACACCTCACTCTAAACCATGCTACCTAAGGCTCCGTCCAACCCGGTCTTGAACACTGTCAGCGATGGAGCTTTCACAACTTCCTTGGGCAAACCATTCTAGCGCCTCACCACTCTAACAGTAAAGAACTTCCTCCTTATATCCAATCTAAACTTCCCCTGTGTAAGATTTGACCCATTACCCTTGTCCTATCCCTACAGTTGCTGATGAAGAGTCCTTCTCCAGAACCCCTATAGGCTGCCTTCAGATCCTGGAAGGCTTCTATGAGGTATCCACACAGCCTTCACCAGGCTGAAAAGCCCCAGTTTTCTTAGCCTGTCTTCCTACGGCAGGTGCTCCAGTCCCCTGATCATCCTTGTGGCCTCCTCTGGACTTATTCCAACAGTTCTGTGTCATTTTTATGTTGAGGACACCAGGACTGTACACAAAACTCCAAGTGAGGTCTCACAAGAGCAAAGTAGAGGGGCAGGATCACCTCCTTCAACCTGCTGGTCACACTCCTTTTGATGCTGGGTAGGATACGGTTGTCTTTCTGGTCTGTGAACGTACACTTCCAGCTCATGTTTAATTTCACATTGGCCAACACCCCCAAGTGCTTCTTCACAGGGCTGCTTTGAATCTCTTCTTAACCCAGCCTGTAGTTGAGCTTGGGATAGCTCTGACCCAGGTGTAGGACTTTGCACTTATCATGGTTAAACTTCATCAGGTTGGCATCTGCCCAACTCACAACCATGTCAAGGTCCCTCTGGATGGCATTCCTCCCCTCCAGAGTATCAACCGAACCACACAGCTTGGTGTCATATATGCAACTGTTCTGTTTTCCAAAAAGAAGTGATTTTTGAAATCCCATGTTAAGTGACTCTTATAATACTCTGCAGAAATTACATCTCAGCTGCCATCTGTCCCCCAATCAGCTGACTGGAAAGAAATTATTAAATAAAATTTGGCTACTGATAACCTCATTAGTTGATTTCTTTGAACCTGAATTGTGACTTGAAAGCAGAAGCAGTTTAATAATAAGGGTATCATCTACTGAGATAGGTCTCTTAGATTTGGTTGATATTTTAGGTTTCCTGTAGTCAAGATTCTAATACAAAGGAAAGCTAATGCAACTGATTTACACAGGCATAGTTTATTGCGTAGTGGAAAATAAAATGCTCAGCAGCATTTCATTCTTTCTTCAAAAATTGCCAACTGATAAGGATTTTTTACTATCAAAATTATTGTATAATACTAATTTATCTAATATAAAATAAGGATCTAAAAGTGGCATGCAGCTTTGAGTTATAGTTGATTGCAATATTTAAAACATTCATAAATTAACTGTACTTGAATTTTATGCATGCTTTTTGGATTAATTTTAATTTCTTTTTTTTTTTTTTTGCAGAATGTGGTGTTCCCAGATGGACAAAGACGTTATGCAGCTGTGAAATTCCCTGGGAGATAAAAATTTTAAAACATCAGGCTTTAACTTCAGGCTAAAAATTTTCGCAGACTGCAGAGGGTAAGCAAACAATATCTTCCTCGTGCTCATTTTGTTAGTGGAGACTCTTAATGATATGAGCTTAGAAATGCATCGAGTATTCAGCATCATTGCTCAAATGTCTGCTGAGTATCTCCTTGGTTGCTTGAACTTTGATTGTGTTACTTGGAGTTCAGTAAACTTCATTCCTAGAACATAACAGTATTTTTTAAGATGTAGTACAGATAATTATTGGACATTTTAATAGATAGAATATTTTTCACCTATAGGTTTAAGGGACCCAGTGGTGTTTTGTGGGCATTATTCCAAGTTGATGGCTGTCATTGTGAAAGTGCTTACTTTATTTTAAGGAACCCTTACTTGCTGGTTATATTTGATAGGTGGTGATTTTGTGATTGGTTTGTAAATCATATTGGGAAATAGAACAGATACTTGCATAAAACATCAAATTGGAATGGAGAGAGATTGACGTACAACTAAATAACTGGGTTTTCCTGTGTGAATTGCAAGTATGTGCTTGTTTGTGACTGTTTTCAAGTATGCAAAGGCTCTAAACAGGTGAAGGAATACAGTATATAATGGCAGCATGTGGTAAGGATTATGCAGCCAATGCAAAAGTAAGGGGCAGGAATTGAGCAACATTCCAGCAAGTAGACTTCATTTACAACTTTTTGGAAAGAATTGCTCCTTTGGGATTACCCAAATACTCTTTTTATTGCACCCATGAAGATGTTTGCATGTAAATTTTTCTGAAGAGGTCAAATGTTTCTTTTCATATTTGGTAAGAAAACAGTGTCTGAAATATGAATCACAGGGCAAATTTTCAGTTGTGGAAATCAGTCTGACTAAGCTGATGCCCATGGAGTTAAATCATGTGTCACACAGGTGTGTTGTCAGTGATTCATCTACTGTTATGTTTGTGTCTGTGGTTAATAGTAAATGAATGACAGTGGCAGTAAGAAGTTTGTGTTGGTAATTCAAAATATTCTCTTGACATTTATTAGTGAGCTGTTGAGACTATTAATAGCAGTAAGTTTGTTAATTATTAATTTATAAGACTGTTTATTGCTTTAAGAACATTCTTCATAATCTGTTTGTGCATTTTCTTATTGTATAAATAATCAAAGGTTCTTGAGAGTCCCAAGTTCTTAGATCCAGTTTCATAAGGAAGCACATTCCTCAGACATAGTCTGTGATTTTATGTAACATATGCATGTTTTACATATATATATAAGGTACAGAATCAGTGTGGGCAAACCTTAAAAATTCACACAAGTTTTCCAGAATTTCAGACCATTAGTCTGCCCTTTCCAGTATAAATATAATTCAATAATACATTAAAATATTCATAGCATGTTCTAATTTCCACACATTGTAGGTGCATTTCTTCCGCTCAGTTTGTTGAAAGCTGAAAGTGTAGACTTAGGAATCTACATATGCACATTTCTATATAGAATGCACAGTTACAAAATTATATTTTAATAATATACTTGGTTTAGCTTTTCTCCTTAGCACTGAAGCCTAGAAAAGAGTTCACTACCAATATTTCCTCATCATCAATGCCTGGTAACTGTTAGGAAGTGGCGGCTAGACATCACTGCTCTTGGGCATAAAATGGCCAAAAGAACAGACAATACCTGAATGCTCCAGCCATCTGTCCTCTGCCAGTTTGGGAAAGCATTCGTCTTCTCCCTAGTCTTTCTGCAAAACAGCAAAAAAAAGCATCCATTAGTAAGGGTTCTCTGGATTACTGGAATCAAATATTGTTTATAATGGACATATGATTTGAACTGATTGCAATTAAGAATCCTGAATTTTTTTTTTTGTAAAACAGTGCTGTAACAACGTTCTTTAATACAGATCTGACTGTATGGTCTAAACGAAATTGCAAACTTATAAAACACAAGTGTGCAAAATAGACACAGAAGGCACTTATGACAAAACATAGGGTAATAGAAAACAGATTACAAGGTATTGAAAGGAAGTCTGGTATATAAATTCAGTGGGTAATATCTTGTCAAAAGTCTATTTATAAAGAAGACATTTGCTTTGTTGCTGATAACAAAAAATTTAGAAATCCAGTTTGGTTTGAATTTAATGCAATACCTTTGCTTATTTTCATGTTACAGAAACCATTTAATCTGACCTTGCAGTTTTTTTTCTTTAAAGATTGCTGTGTAAAACATACAAGGGGAACATTACTTATCTGCCTGCTATGACAGATCTTAAAACTAAAGGCATAAGCTACTGCAACTGAGTCCATTGACTGTCATCAGCTCAACTACGTTCCCCAGTAAAATTCTCCTGTTTTGCACCCTGTCCTTTCACCAATTATAGAGGTTCTTTGACTTCATGAGATAGAAGTCCTAAACTAGAATTAATTTCCAGAAATCTTCTCATTATGCTATATTTGTATTTTTTTTTTTTTTTTTTGAAAGTTCTGTCACAAAACTTCTAGCAGATGTTCTGTGGAACTGCCATATTTCCATTTCATCCTTACCCAGTTCTCTCAAATATATCCCTGCTAATGTTAGTGCAAAAATGTGTGGTTTAGAGGGAAATATTATTCCCTCTAACTTCTTAACAACCCTTAAATGCTCTGTATGCTTACTGTTACCAGAGAGACAAAAGTTACCTGGGAATGACTTCTTGATAGGTAAAGGCAGATCATTATCTCTCTGAGTCTAGAAGGCAAACTTTACTTTTTGCTTGAATTAATGAAGTATTGCCACTCTTCTTTCATAGAAGAAAAAAGAAAAAAATAAAGAATTAAAAATAAAACTTTCTGCAAGCCTGTAAGGTTTTCTGAACTTCTTGTTACAGTGCTAAAACAAACAGTGCTTCTGCCAGTGTTCATTGAAAATGTTTCCTTATTTACCTATCTGCCAGTTATAATCAATAATTAGCGTTCATAGCTAACCAAAGTATTATACCTCTTAAGCCTTTTGTAGAAGTATTTAATAAATAAAGTAGACGGTGCCATGCCTTACCTGAAGCAGATAGGCAGTAGAGTTTCAATGGTCAAAAAAATGTATTTCCTTAAATGTTTTCATTTCAATCACTCAGATTATTTTGTGAACAATTGTCTTGGCAATACTGTAAACCAAGGCCTCACTTGTATAATCATTCTGTAAAGTATGATGGATTATGACTATGGAATTTATACTTCCTTTATCTCTGCTGGACGGCTTCAGCTGTAACTAGAGGTTTGACAGCATCTGGTCACAGAATGCTTTCATAAATAAATAACCTTTATTAAAATGTGGTTCCATGTTTTTTTCATTCACAGTGCAGCAAGATCCAGCTATGTTTACTGAGGCTACTATGTCTATGTTCATATCTCAATCTGAGGATGTAAAAAAATTGTACTGTATATGGATCTCCTGGGTTCAGCAGTAGCAGTCATTTTTTTCTGGATTTTGCACTTGTTCAGTGATGAAATTCCAAAGCACTGGAGGGGCTCACTGGCCTAGATACTTGCCCATACTATCCCACACATCCTGCCACTCATGACTGTCCAGCCTCAGGGAAAATTTCTTGGTCCTCCTATATTGTCATCTAATCCCAAACAAGCCCCAAACCTGTCTCTATTTAACTCTTGGTATCTGACGAAATGGTCGTGGGTAAAACACACTCTATATGAGTGCGAACATGGTGACCCCCCATCACAATCAGCAAGCAGGTCTCAAGGGTTCCTAAAGGCCATTCAAAACCTTCAGAACTCTCAAAGGATGCTGTAAACGGTCTGGTGGAGGGGCTGAGAGCATAAGGGAATGTCTCCTTCATGGGTTGACCACCCGAGGAGGGGGAAAGAGAGGTGTAATTGCCAAACATTTCTATCATATACCTCCCAAAGTATAGAGGTGGTGACCACACTGGGAACGCAAGCCAGATCACTTTCATAATCAATGAGTCTATTGTATTACAAGTCATTTCCATGAAGTACAATGAGACAAGAACCTTAGCCCAAGGCTGTCAGCCAATGAACACTAACACAGCAAATACTAGCTATAAGTAAGGTATGACATGCTGAAGCTGTGAGATCAAGAGCAACAACTTTGAGAGACAATAAATTAGCATTGTGACAAGTGACTATTAATCTGAAACAATGACTGCTTATAACAACTACGAGACATGCTCTGGTTCAGATCTGTCATTATCACAGCCCCTTGTGCCCCACGTTGGTGGCCAAAAAGAACTGTCGTGATTTAAGCCCAGCCGGTAACTCAGAACCATGCAGCCGCTCTCAAACTCCCCCCTCCTTCTTCCCCCCAACTCCTCTCACAGAGGGATGGGGAGGAGAATCAAAAGAATGCAACTCCCACAGGTTGAGATAAGAACAGTCCAGTAACCAAGGTATAACACAAAACCACTGCTGCTGCCACCAATAATAATAATGACAAGAGAAATAACAAGGGAAGAGAATACATTGCTCACCACCCTATACCAAGCCTGAACCAGCTGTGTTCTAATCCTTCTGCGTGACTGCCACCACTTTGTATGGTGGGCATGACATACTGTGGTATGGAATACCTCTTTGGATAGTTTGGGTCAGGTGTCCTGTCTCTGCTTCCTTTTGGCTTCCTCTCCTCCCTGGCAGAGCATGAGACTCAGAAAGTCCTTGGTCAGACTAAACATTACTGAGCAGCAACTAAAAACATCGGTATTATCAGCAGTGCTCCCAGACTGACAGTCAAAACCACAACACTGCACCAGCTACTAAGAAGGAGAGAAAAATAATGACTGCTTCTGCTGAACCCCAGGACAGTGGAAAAGAAAACATGATCCCCTTCACAACAGTAGATCAGAGAGGCTTCACTAAGAAACCCAAGAGTTGATTGAGCACTGATCCTCATGATGACTTCAAGCATATGGAATGTCAGTTTGCAGGCTGTTGATTAGGATCTGACCTCAAGATTTCTGTGTAGCTGTATTGGTCCTTCAGGAACAATACTCCCAAGATCCTGGGAGAATATGTAGGCTGTAATTATGTCTCTGTTAAATCTCATCTACTCTCTTTCCACAGCAGTGAAGTGAGTTATAAACAGAAATTCTTCTTCTCCACCTAAAACTTTGTTTCTTTCCTTGTGTACTCTTTTAGTTTGTAATTTTTCATTTCACAATCACAGCAGGAGAAAGTGCAGGCTTTAATAGTCTATATGGGGTCTAAACTAGAGAAAATGATTCAGGGTTATGTGGCCACATCAACATTGTGCTGCTTCGTAGCAGAGTTTATAGCTGTTTTGTGATATTCTATCATTTTTGAGCCTTAAAGGGAGAAAAAAAAAAAAAAAAAAGAAAAAAGCAGTGAGGACACAGAAGTGATTTAAAGTCTTATAATTGCTGAAAAGCCTCATCCAGAAACCTGCCTCACCAAAATTAATTAATATTTGCACTAAGTGTTTTGATCTGAGGTTCTACACTTTAGTGTACACATGCCCAGTTGCAGCTAAACTTCATCAAACTAAAGATAAAAGAGATAAATATCATTCTTCCTTTAAAAAATAGAATCTTTATATTGAATCTATCACATACAGACTGAAAGAAAACACTGAACCCCAAACCCTGTTTGTATGCCACTGAAGGTTCTTTTGCCATGCAAAATAACAGTCAAAGCACAGCTGTGCGATTGAGTTAGCACAAAACCCTTTTAGCACAGAAAGTAATGCTGCTAATGCTACTGTGTAGTCCTGAATCCAATGTCCAGGCCTTTTCAGAATAGTAAATAATCCCACATGTAAAACAAAGTTAAGTCATCATGATTGTTATCACCCTACAGTGAATAGCAGAAGAATTACTAAATGACCAGCCACTTGCTGAAAAGTGTTAGAGAGGTATGTCTTCTACACTTTATATGCAATAAAAGGTATGGCTGGAATGCAAGACCACATTGGTTTGATTCCCTGAACCCAGAGGCTTGGAGCTGTTTGCATCTTTTTCCATTTCATGTCAAATGTGGGTGTTTTCATCCAGTTTCCCATTCCTTTTTTTTTTTTTTTTTTTTTCATGATGTGTTACTTCATTTTATTTTTTTTTTAGTCTTTGCATAGGCAAAGGCATTTAAAGTAATATCTCATTCCCTTTGTGCTCTCTTTACACATGCAACACAAACTTACGCCATAGCTGTAACTGTCTAGAGGATAATGATTCAATGCATGAAAACAGTGTATGACATTTGTTTTTACTCTGCAAGGGAACTAAGTCAAAACAATCTTCAAACTTAAAAAAAAAAAAAAGAAAAAGTGTCAAAACAGATGTTTTAAGTGGGGGAAGAAGGGGAATCTAACAATGTTTTTAGCTTTTCTCTTTCTATCTGTCTTAGTGTCTGCAAAAGTAACAAGAGAAATATATACCTGAAAGATTGCCTACATAAAAGTACATTGAAAGTAAACCACTTCTACTAAAATATCCATACTAAACTATCAGCACTAAAGTATTGACGGTGAATAATTAAATCAAAATAGTTAAATTAATTTTACTATAATGTTGTAGTTTTAGGGTGAATGATTAAATCAAAATATATTAATGTTCCTATTGGGTATGTCTATAAACACTTCATAACATGCTCATACTTTTTCCCCACAACAGACATACCACAAGTATCTCTTTTAATATAAACATATTAAACTATTCATAGAAACATAAATATACTTATGAACACAAGACAACCATTTGCACTTTAGTATACATACAAATTTAACACACACGTAATGTGTAAAGGAATTCATCAGCTTATGTGTCAGCTTCCTGGCAGCCACATTCTTTGCACCTTTTCTTGCTGGTAATCGGAATCACCTAAATAATGTAATGTAGAAGTACAATAACAGTATCTAGAGTAGTAAAATTCTGCTGTAAAGAACGGCAAAATATGCCCTAATATTTCTTGAGTATTCATATCAACATCCAAAGACTGGATCATGTAAGAGATACAGGCCAAGGTCTGTTATTTGAATAAGTGATAGACTCCAAAGCAAAGCATTTCCTCATTACTAACCTATAATCCAGATCATGTATTTATAAAGCAGTATTCTCTGCAAAGACTTAACTTTCTTATTTGCCCATTTAAGCAGTGTTTTTCCTTTGTGATGGAAGTGAGGGTGGGTCAATTCCATAGCTGTTCTACAGTGTTTTTGAGGACTTTGTTCTTTCCAGGAGCTTACTGTTAAAGGGCTTCCCTGCTACAGTAGGAAAGAGAGTAAGAATTGTATCCTATTTAGGTTGTGTGGGGGAATTAGCAATGCTCCCTCTCACGCACAGCTAAGCTACATAAACAGCAGAACAGCAGTCTGAGCGGTTTCAAAAAAATGAAAATAATCATACTGTCTACTAGAGTTCCTGCTTTGAGCAGAAATAAAATACTGTTTTCTTAAAGGAAAATTCACATGAAAATTGTTGCAGTTAGAAAATGTGGTCTAAACATAATTTTTTTAACTGATAGAATGCAGTTAGCCAAGATATTTTTTTGCCTTTAAACTGAGATATGTGCAGTTATGTGCCTAGTTATATCAGTTCCAGTTCCTAGAGAAGAATAAATAAACTGGAGTAGTGAAAGCAATTACATACCATTATGACAGCAATCATAGCCACACTTAAGGGATTGCACTACAGAAGCCTTTTGATATAGTCATAACAGTACAACTCTTGTGTATAAGCAGAGCCTTTTACAATATGGTAAGCATCCTGCTGCTCTGTACTTGTTACTGGGATTACTGGCCCCCTCTGACCAAGCCTCCACAATATTTGTAATATTTCTGCTTGCATTTTATTACATCCTGTTCCTATCAGAGCTAAGTAGAGAAGTTGTGAACAAGTAAACATTAAAAATAATTGCATTCATTATTTAGTAAATGCATTGTAACCTTATAAAATATTGATTTACCATTTGTCGAAGTTTTGAGTAGTGAATGGCAAAGACCTTTGTAGTACAGAGACAGAAGTAGATTTTAGGCTTATCTGACTCAATTTGCACATTATTCCTGTGTACCTTTAAAAGCAGAGGAAACTCTTTCATTTACATATTGCTTCCCATATATGTTCCTCTCTATTTTATCTCTTTCTAGGTAGCATAGAACTTATTTGATTTTGTGGGAAAGAAAACCATGTGTTCTTTTTTCCTGCTAAACTGAGAATAAATTCAAACCTATTTTCTGCAAGTTTTGTAGGCCAAAAAAACCCCAAAACTTTTAAAAATAACATTTTACAAAGCATATTTGGGTATTTTCTAAATGTCTAAACAGGCTGTTGCTTTTTGTGGATGAACAGTCTTGTCTGCATAAAACTAAATTATGACAAAACCACCATTACACCACTTGATTTTTCCATCTGTACCTTGACTTCTCCCCTTTAAGAAATGGTAAAGACATTGAATTCAACACTGTTTATAACAGTTGGGTCTTTCTGCCAATCAGCTCAAGAAAAAAAAGGGAATGGATTGACATTATGAAAAATAGCAGGCCATTGATAACGTTAACCAGTACTGGAACCTAAATCTTTGTGATCTGTTTCAGCAATTAATTATACTATCATCTTGAGCTGTATATACTCAAAACAAGCTGTTAAATTGACAAATTGTCTGGGATAATTGTTTTCTTTTTCAGTGTTAAAGAGAAGAATCATTGTTAAGCAGAATTACTGCTTTTTAAAAGATGATATTTCATGTGTCGATAAAGGTTTTGTATTGCCACACTAACTCCAAGCCTCTCATTTAAAGCCAGCAAACAAAGACACAATTCTGCTTGACAATGCAAGAAGTAAGGAGAAAGTATGCCCTATGGATGAGCATGCTTTCCATATACCTTTCTATACCTTAAGCATCTCCAGATTGGATGCTTCATTTCTGGTGAAGCCTAGTTACAAATAACTAAAATCTGTTGGCAGTTTTATAATCTCTTTCTGTTGCACAGATGAAAAACATTTGCAAAGTATTTTCTGGTAATCTTACCAAAGAGAAAAATTATGTAGGGTTAAGAATGAACTCTTCCATTTGAACTCTGGAAGAGCTCTTTAAAGGTTCTTATTGCAGTGTGCACTTTTAGGTCTTAATGAATAAAGCCAACCCAAACACTTAGCTGGAAAAAAAAAAAAAAAAAAACAAAACCCAGAACAACAATTTGCTGCCTTGCTGAATTTTAAGATAATTTAAATTAGTTTCAGCATTTCAAGAGGCTAAGAGTCTTTAAGCAGAGTGACGAATTATAGCAGTCAGACAAAGGATGTAAGCAAAGCATTAAAAATTAACCATATTGTCTGAATTGAGTACGTACAGTTTTGGAGACTTCAAAAAGGAAGTGTCATTCCATATAGAGACAATAAAAGCAAAAATAAGCTTTCTTCCTTGGGCATGAAAACAGACAAATGCAGTTCTCCTTTGCCATAAAAATGAGAAAGCTGATTTCATCCCCCCCCCCCCCCCATGAAGTGCAAAATTCCCTTGAGAAATTAAACTCATGGTTTGAGTGGAATCCTAGAAGTTTCATCACTACGTTATTAAAATCAGGATTCACTTCTAGTAAGAAAAAATAATTTTCCTGTAGTAGCACTTAAAAAAGTAGTCCTGATTTTTGGATATTTAATGGTTATTGAAGCCATAATGTTGACAAAATGTATGAGTATTTTTATCTGTTCTTAAATGCACACTAGTGTCCTTAGGTTTTGTGTTTTAAATGCTTAGTTCAGAAGTTTTTTGTTTTGTCATAAGCACCTACAAATTTTCCCTGTAGAGTGCATTTTCTGTTCTGCTCTTTATGCAGTATGAAATGATCTGATATCTTTCTGCTTAGTAAGCTCTTCATCATGGAGTTGGTTAGTTTTGCCTAAATTTTTTTCAAATTTCAAAAGCAAAAAAATCCAGCTATTCAAGAGTTTATATACGGATAAAATATCTAATCAGTAGTACAGCACACATTATGATGCAAATAAAATTCCTGAAGGTAAACAAAGCTATCAGGATAAAATACATTGCTCAAGGCCCAAGTAGAAGGAAATCTTAAAGCGTATTAGGTGAAAAAACTGGTAACAGTGTTGGTCAGAAAAAAATGAAAAATGTAAAATGTTCTTCATAAAAGCAAAAAACATAGCTTTGAATAAATATCTTTATTTTGAACAGATAGCTGCCTAAATATCTAGGCCATTGATGGTAATTGTCAATGTGCTTTAAAATGCCAGGGACATTGAAGGAATCTAAACAGTTATTACAAATTGCCAAATGGGCAGTCAAGATGACCTAAGCAACTATAAGCTGATTATACAGGCATTAAGCTTATGCAGGATTCCACCATAAATAATTAGGAAATGAGAGAAATAATTATTATTAGTCATTTGCAGTATTTAAATACATCTTGCTGAATAAACAAAAACCATTTGATAATGAAAGTTTTATATTTTTACTTTGATGGCAAAAATAGACCAACCTCAACATGCATTTGACATTGTATCATAAAAAGTGCAAGGATAAAGAACATATTTCATAGAATTTCTGCTGTTCAGCTTAGGATCTTAAAACATAGTTGTCATAGAAGGATCACAGAAGAATTGAGTAGAGGTATTTTAACAGGGCTGCAATTGAAGCTGTTATAGTACGGCTGACACTATTCGGTATTTTTAATAGCTACATGGGAGGTAAAGTTAAAATAACAGCTGATAAAATTTAAAAAAATTGAGGAAGCACTAAATAATTATATACACTATAGTAGCTATATGGAACCATTATCATTGTCTGATAAACTGAAATTATTTAGACACAACAAACTTTAATGGAGTTTACAGTGTAAATTTAAATCAATAAATTCATGAATAGTACTGGTTATTGATTGCTGAATAATCTGTGCAAATTAAGCTACTAAAAAGAGGTAATGAGTTTCTCATGAATTCTGATGTGATATCTCTACTAGTGAACTAAGCAGGACTAAGGATGAACTTGAACAATCAAATTTATTGTGAAGAGATTACCTGAGATGGCACTAGTGACACAGAATTCTAGGCAAATTTCAACCTTACCTACCTTTCAGATCTTTTTCAGTTGTACTCCTAACATATGGTATGTGACACTATATTACATATTTTTGAAAGTAAACTAGCGCAGACCTGTTTAATTTATACAATGATCGCTCTTGTTAAAAAGACTCCATATAAACAGGCAATTTCTCCTAAGAGAACCTGCAACGTTGTGGCTGTCACTCTTTACATCAGTAAAGTATCTGACTGAAAATGTGTGAAAAGAGGGTAAGGCCTTTCTGCATTTTTAAAGGAGAGGGGAAGGAATGGAGAAATGTGAAGTAGTTTGAAAAGGTGTTGGCCTTAAAAAAATGCATTTACTTGTATTACAGGCTAAATGATATGATTTTAAAGGAGTGACTTCTTCAGCTTTTCAACTTTTGTAGTAACTGCTTTGGAGTGCTTGTACCATTTCCTCTGGTTAATGTTCTGAGGTGCAATCAGTTCCTTAAAGTGCTATTCCCACTGATTGGTGCAGAAGGTCAGTTAAGGTAAATGTCACCTTCTAAAAGCATACTGAGTTTCATTAGTGCTAGTACTTTTCATATCCCCAGTTACTGAGAAACCTGTTCACTCTGTTTTGAACCATTTGAAGGTGCTCTAATGTAGCATATATCCCTTTAAGAAGTCAAAAATTAAGTACCACAATCATGGGTCATATTTACGGTTTGTACAAAGTAGGTCAGCATTATTGACTTACTGGAGACAGTTGATTTCAATTTGCATCCAGTAATTTTGTTAGGGATCACATTAAAGCACAGTCAGTCTGATTAAGGACACATATTTTTACCAAAAAGGGGACTTTTAGTGACAATTTTATAATGGACATCATTACATTTAAATATAAGTATGCATAATTTCTGGGGTTTTCTTGATGAAAGCAATTAGTTGTGCAGTGAAATTAACTTAATTTAACCCTATCTTGCAGATTTAGAAAAAAAATGTGTTTTGCAATAAAATTTACCACTGTTCTGTACAAACAACCTGGGGAAATCATGGCATGTTCATATGCTCAAAGATTTGGACAGACAGGGGCCTTTCTCAATGAGGAATCTCTCATTTCTAAGTGAAATGAAATCTAATCTACCTTCATGTCACTGCCTGCCTTTATCTATCTCCATTTTGGCCAGGAGAGTTTTTTTCAGCAATTTGATAAAAATATTACAGTTGATTGTTCTATTAAAATATATGTAGTAATTTAAAAACATTTTGAGTTTTCTCTCAAAAAAAGTGGGGTAGAAGAACAAAACAAATTCTTAAAGCTTTTTTTCATGTAGAGGTTTCACCAATCCTACAAGATGAGAAGTTTGGATCCAGCTGTCCTATTTCCAAGGATTGAGATTTGGTCACTTAAATGTTAATAGATCAGTATTAAATGAAACTAATGACATTTGAACTATTTTTTAAAAAAGTTTAGCACAAGATTCTTGCAATTTCTATTCTTTTTCTTGAAGTCGTGACTCCATAGGTTATGTGAAAATTTCATGTACTGGCATAATGCTTTACAAATATTCATAGTAATAAGTAAGAAATGCCTATAGATATGCTCATAACTGCATTCCTTTAAAAATTAACCAAGCTTTTTCAGGTTTTGGAACAAACACTTCTGGATTCAATTTTTCCCCAGGTACAGATCAAGAATGATCTAATTTGCTTAAACCAGTTATTACAGTTCTAGAAAATAATGTGAGCATAAATTAATTCTGGGCATAATGTGTTTTTCCTTATGCATGTTGCAAATAATGGAAATGTCTTGGTGAATTTAAAAGCTCTGCGGTCCTCAGAGGGAGTGATTTTATGCAGGTCTCTTGATGCTGAATAGCTCAGAGGAGGCTGTTATAGCCTATAATACCCTTCAAAACCAGCTTAGATTTAAGCCCAGGGCTCAAAGACTTGGAGCTATTCAAGACATCTTTATCCTATTATCAGTGTCTGATCTTGAGATCAGACATTTTTTTTTTTTTTTTTTTTTTTTGTCTCTAGGTTATATATAGGTGCTATATAGTTACTGTAGTGTAACTCCTAATGTAAACAGCATTCTACTGATTTTAAAGTGCTTTGCAATGTCCTCACATAAAAAAGCTGTATGCTAGCCTGTGCTTTTCCACAACAGGGATGTTGCATTGTTAAACTTGCACAGGTAGAATTAAAATAGTATTAAAGTAAAAAGTATTAAATAATAATAAGTATTAAAGTATTAAATTTTAATGCACCTGAGATCACACAAAAATTGTCAGAAAATAGCGCTCAGTTATTTTTCCCAAGTCTGGTAGTAACATGTTGAAGAATCTATAGTAAAACAATTCCAATCTGAGTACAGTCAGTTTATGTTTTTATGAAGAAAAAGGGAAAAATTACAGCGGAAGTAATTTTTACATAAATGTTTTTCTTAAATATAATTTTTACCTAAATATTATCATAAAAAATCTAGGTTGGAAATGACCTTTAAGATCATCAAGTTCAATCATAGTTATGAATCATTAGGATTTATATTTTTGAAGCAAAGAAAACCCAACATTTATTTTTCTTTTTGACATTATTCAGCTGAATTAACAGAAATATTATATATATTGAAGTGCGAAATAAAATTAGAAAATAAAATTTGTATTCAGGTTCAAGCACTGTTCTCTTACGGTTTTTTGTTTTTTAAATACAAAGTAGATCAACTTGGAATGTGTCTGCTCAAAGACTAATATATCTGTTGGTTGAATAGATACTGTAGTAATAAGCATAAGGAATTCAAGGTGGATTTATTGGGACAGCCAAAAAGATGACAAACCTATATGAGTTACAGGAGGTATGGGGCTGTGAGTAAAAGAGAATGAAATTGTCCCTGGTAAAGACAGGAAAATGGAATCATAAATCATATAAGACAGCTGTGTTCTTTTATCCATGGATCCAGATGTTCCCCCTAAATGTGTAACAACTTCCAAGTTATTTTACAGCAAGGAGAGGGACTGTAAGTATTCAATTTCTCTCTTTCTTGAACAGCACTAGCTGGGAATGTCTGATGCTGAGCAGAAACTTTGACCTGTGCTTGCAGGAGAGCAGCATCTGAACAGAGTTTTAAATCACAGCTCCTAACCAGCCTGGATTATACGATTTAAATAGCCAGTGCTAAAAGCCTAAATTTAGATTTTCTTTTTGGAAACTGTGACTGCAGTCAAATCTCTGATTGGAGCATCTGAATAATATGAGGCCAGATACTCTCACTGACTAAGAATTTCTAAATGCTAGCTTTCGATAGTGAAATCCTGTTGGAATTATAATCAGTCTCACACTGAGTTTGGAAGTAGGTAAATATTAGATGGCAGGAAAAGGAAATTATAAGTCGCTTAAGATACATTTTGAAATAGCAGCTCTGGATGGACCATGATGGAGCCATTTACATATCTTCCAAATGAAAATTGATTTCATTCTCTTTGCCTCATCCTTAAAATGTGATAATTGGTCTTAGAGAGCAGGGAGGCACTGGCACAGGTTGTCTAGAGAAGCTGTGTCTGCCCCATCACTGGCAGTCTTCAAAGCAGGTTGGATAGGGCTTTGAGCAACCTGGTCTAGTGAAAGGTGTCCCTGACCATAACAGAGCGCTTGGGACTAGATGATCTTTGAGGTTCCTTGCAACCTAAACCCTTCTGTGATCCTGTGAAAACTTTTCCCAGTCTTCTAAATGTTTCACTATTACCCAGAAATAAAATGTAATCATGCTTTTTTCTTTATGTTATTTTCTTTCCACAACCTAGTTTCAAAACTTGAGGTCTACTACCTAGAGCTATTCTATAGTCATGTGGAAAGATACCTTATACTGATGATAAAAACCAGCAAGCTATTGGGCATCATTAGGTTATTGTAATTACAACTCTGTGACTGAAGACAGCTATTAGGTGATTATTACACCATTGTTTGGTGAAGAGGGGAGAGGAGGATGAGTCTCCATTAAATTGTCAAAGATTAGAATGTTCTTTAAAAAAATACGGGTATTACATTTTCTTTTTAACTCGATCTGCAGGGACCTGAGCCACTATTCTCAATTTAGCTCAATAAAAAAATACAGAGAAAAAGGAAAGGCAGATATGTCTACCTCTGGTTTCACAAGTTACTTTTGAAGTCATAGAGACAAATAAATGCATCCCCACTGAAACGTCATAGCTTTTCTAGTGATGCATTCCTCATAAACCTGAGTCCTTATAAACTTAAGGGTACTTCTCTGCAGTTTGTTCTCTGCAGTTCAGAGCTTGGTAAAATTGAAGGTGATGTCTGGTCTCTATAGAGTCTTTCTGCATCTTTACATAAAAGCAGACACTTCACAGCAGTTGAGATTTTTGCAAGATTTATCATGGATTGAGATGTGAGATTTTTTTAAGTATGTTATAAAACATTAGGTCAATCGTGTTCTTTGGCAGATTTTTCTTTCTTTTTAAAAAATTTTCAGTGAAAATAATTCTTTCTCAATTTGAAAGGTCTCTGCTATATAAAATATATTTTGTCTTGTGCTGTTATATAAATGTATTTAGGAAGATTTTTTATTTTAAACATTTTTCTTTATATATATTCCCTCAAAACTTTTAATGGGGACAAGAGCTAGAAGGAATAATGTGATTATCACTTTAAGATAAATTTTGAATGAATGACTTAAAAGTCCTGCAGATCTCCCGAAGAGTTTAATAAGCCTCTTTTCTTTGACAGACTTTTTTAAGTATATACCAGCTCTGGGAGATCAGAGCAAGTGAAGCAAGTGAACTTAGCAAATTTTTCCAATAGGCTGAGATAAACATGGTTATTCTCAGACATGTCCAGTTCTGACTAAAATAATATTCAACACATGAACAGCTTATAAGTTTCAAAAATCTTATTAGATTCAAGGTTATTTCTTTGCCTTTTCTGGACTATGAAAGCTCAAGGCTCCACGTGACTATTACTGGGAAAACACTGGCTTGAAGAAGTTGCTGTAACAATGTTAAATGATTCTATATTTCCTCCTTTGTTTTGGGTGGTGTTTTTAAAACACAAAGCAGTTTACAAATTCTCCTTCAGTTTGTATATTATGTTGCATTATTATATGGAAAGTACTGAAAATATTTTTTAATCTTTAATCACTTTTTTCTTACCTTTTCAAAGTATGATCAAAGTATCAGTGATTACTTGATGCACCTTACAAAAAGGCCTTGGATCACTTTGAATAAAAAGCCAGGTATGTGGCAATTAAAAAATGTTTGTGAGTTTATTTTCAAAAGCTGAGACAAGTTGCTTAGAGTTTAGGGTGAGTACTGGTGTGATAAAGGCCTTTGGTAAGACGGAAAATGCATAAGGGAAAGCACAAGAAGAATGGTCTGTGTGAGGAGTGAATCAAATGAGGAGTTTCTAAATAACCGTCATTCTGCTTAGTGTAAGAAAGATTTATTTAACTTTGAAAGGGATGAAAATGGAAAATCAAAGACTGATTTTAAACCACATATGGTCTAAATATCAAAATTTGCACTAAATAAAAGACTATGTTGATCTAACCTAATACAAAAATCCTAATATAACTATGATCGCAGAAGGATGAAACAGATAACAGCACAGAATATTACTACATGAGAGGTCTTTTTAATCTAATCACAGGAAATACGTTAAAAATAAGATGTGCTTCTGTGACTGAAAGGAAGATGTAGCTTAAAGCCGCATAGAGGGGGAGCAGCTAGCTTCGTTACTCCCTTTCATCAGTCGTATAATGGGAGAAAACATCTCAACACATATTCAACTAGGCACAGATGAACTAGGTTGAAACATGTCCATTTTCCAGCCAGACACCTACTTCGAGTAATCATATTAGCTCAAGTAATGTGAATGATATGATGGGAATGAAAAACTGAAGGCATATTAATGATATTAATGAGTTAAATTTGAGATGGCCTCTCTCATGGAAAACAGACATTTTGGGAGAAAAAAACAGTTAATAGATCTAAGTGCTAAGGATGTGAAATGGGGGGTGACTAGAAAAAAAGAGTATATAGTAATCACTAAGGGTACATAAGACAGACTTGATAATCAGAAGGATTGAAGATTGGAATTTAAATAATTTTGAAAAAGTAGAGAAAATATACAGATACTACTGATGAAGACAGCAAAGAATTGTTAGAAAGAATCTGTATAAAACACGGGCCCTCAGGTTAAATTGCTCAGTGACCTGTGGGGCCCAGTTACTAGGCTCAGGGGTTTAGAGCTAAGTGACACACTTTCAGGAACAGATGTTGCTAATGATATAATTTTGTGCACCTCAAAAGTGCTAAGGGTCAAAAAGCAACCCTCATGGCCGTGACTCATGGTATATCACTAGACTGAATGCGATGAGATAATTCAGCTGGTGCAAATCAGTGTAGTTCCATTAGCCACCTCAATTTTCTCTTACTGTAGCTAACATTTGCTTACACATGTCATATTTTGTGCTTTATTTAATTTTTCTCTTATGAAAAGAACTGTATTTCTCAGATTTGTTTGTATTATGGTAATTGTTTAGGAGCTGGTGGAAGGGGGCAAATAGACTACCAGTTTGGTAGAATTCATGTCACACTAGCAGAACAATTTACAAAAATTCTTTCTTTTTTTTTTTTTTCTTAAAAAAAAAAGCATGAAAGAGAAAACCTGAAAATCTAAATCTTCCTGAAAACTGTAATTTTAGACAACTGAATTTCAAACAAAGGGTAGATATCAGATAGACTTCTACTTTCTGTTAAATTTTTTGGCTGGATTAGATGTTTCTTTCCTTAATGCTCTGAGTTTCATTCTGAGCATATGTCTTTCTACCTTGGACTTATAGTGTTCTTAAGGACCTTGCTAATTATTAAAAATTGCACTATTGCAGTCAGGCCTTAACTTTAAACTCAGAAGGATTCAGCATAAATATGGCTAAAATTTCCAGAAAATTGAGAAACAACTTTTTGCCCTCTCGCCAATACTTGGCTTTGAATTTGTGGGACGTATGACAAAAGTTCATGGTTTCAAAACTTTGCTGATTAATATTACTGATCGACAAAAGGACAAAGGATTTTTTGCCTTTAGGAGATGCGTTTTTTTCTAAAGCAAGTTGGCAATGAGTCAAGTAACTGTGTCACATGAATAGAATGATCAATGATGACTACTGTCGTGGTTTAAACCATAAATCAGCCACGCAGTTTGTTCACCCCCTTTTTCTTCCCTCTGCTCCTGGAGGGATGGGAAGGAGAAGTGAAAGAATGCAACTCCTACAGGTTGAGATAAGAACAGTTTAGTAACTAAGGTATAACACAAACCACTACTGCTACTACTAGTAATAATAATGAC
>JANRGW010043752.1:0-58329 GCA_024733675.1 Psilopsiagon aymara | reverse complement strand
GGGGAGCTGGGCAGGGGCTATGGCTGGGTGCAGGGGCTGGGGGTGGAACCTGGGGTATCCGTGTGTCCATCACAGAGTGCGAGGCAGCTGCAAGCAGTGCAGTGGCTGCGACATCTGAGCATGGTGATTTTATCTGGTGGAGTGCTGTTACCGCACACATTCCTTAGCCGTGGACCGTGCTGCCACAGTTAACTTTGTTGGTCCAGTTTGTAATCCTGTTTTGAACGAGATTTGGTTTTTGATTTAGTTTTGATTTCTGTGTGGTGAAAACCCCTTTCCAGAAAACCTTAGTGTGGCATTATTCTGCTCTCATACTTTAATTTGCTGCTTTCTGGGTCCTGTACCAGCCTTTCCAGTACTTTCCTGGAATTAGTTTTGAGCTAACTTAACCCACTCATATATTCTTGCTGGCAAATAAGGTTTTTCCATCCCCCTGAAACTTCTCCAGCATTCACAATCAGCTCAAAAGTGGCCTCAGTGGCTCAGACTTTCTGAACAAGGTCCTTTAAAACTCTCAGATGGACCCGCTCAGACCCACGGGTCCAAGAAGAAATGTTTTTCAGTGCTTGTTGTTTAACCATCCTGCTTGGAAGCTGTGCCGTTCCCTTTCTAGGCCATCAGTATACATTTCAACTTTCTCCTTTATTGTTTCTTATATATCCTCTTTGCAGAGGGGTCAGAACAGGCAATGAGTCCTGCTATGGATTTATCCCTGATGTCTTTCCGGGATCGTAAGGGGGTGTGACAGTGCTCAGTTGGCTAATAGTGTGTTGGAGGCTTTTCTCTTTCAGCTTCTGGTCATGTAATGGTATTTGCTGTGCTCGTAATTAACAGGCAGCAATGGGCCCCAGAAATTCTGCATCGATAAAGTTGGCAAAGAGACGTGGCTGCCTCGGAGCCATACATGGTAAGTCATTTCTCCTCAGCCCTGTTAGGAGAATGTGGGGACAACTGCAAGCAGCCTGTGTGAGGCCGCGTGGGGCCCTGTGCACCCTCTGTCCCATACATCCGCATTCCCATGGGATGTAGCTGCCATTCCTGGCTGCTGTGTGCATCTGAGGTGGGAAAGGACCCTGTTGTGGGGAGGAGGATGGGAATTGCAGCACTGTTCACAGCCTCTGCTGTCTCTCCAGCTTTAACCGTCTGGATCTCCCTCCCTACAAAAGCTACGAACAACTGAAGGAGAAGCTGCTTTATGCAATTGAGGAGACGGAAGGGTTTGGACAGGAATGATGGAGCTTTTGGTACTTTCCCAGATTGGGGAGGGCCCTGGAGCCCTGTTGGGTGTGAGATGCTGCCCGCAGAGCTTGGCGCTAAGCCCTCTCCGCAGGATGGTGCACAGGATGTGCATATGCTGTTGCTCTTGTTCTTGGCTGCAATCTGTATTGATGCAGCCCTGGGGGAAACTGGTCCATGTTTTCCTCCCCAAAGAAATTTGAGGGGTGACAAGAGGTGTTTACACCTCTTGCCCCTCTCTGATTCTGCTCAGCTCACGAGGGATGGGGATCGGCACAGAGGGGATGGGGGAAAGTGCTTGGCAGGCAACACGTGGTGCACAGAGGTTCTCTGATCCCCCCTTGCAGACACGGTTGAATGTTATCTGATTTTGGCACGGGCTGGTTTTGTCCCAAATGTTTTCTGCCTTTTTGTTGCCCTTTAATAGATGCAGGTGGGGAGGAAAAATGGTCTTGAACTGACTCTTTGGTCACTTTTTAGATCTTATCCTTCACCGAGCAAATGGGGAACCACAGTTGATCTTGCACTGTGCAAGGACAGCCCCTTCCTATTCCAGACCCAAACCACCTAGAGCCAGGGCCCAGCAACACGTCTGTTATGTTTTTGATTTGGCAGCATGTTGCCCCTTTGTAATTGTATGTTTCCTGAGTTAAGAGGTTTATTGCTTGGAGCTGGTGCTCCACAGAAGCCGTGGGGGCTCTGGTCATATTGGGGCACATTTTTCCTTGACTTGGTTATGGGTTCAGCCCAGACTCCCTGTGTTTCCTCTGTCACCGGCTGGCTGGTGGCAGGAGCTTCTGAAGCTGTGGTTGAGGGCAGGATCAGGCCTCTGTCCTTTGTCTGGTTGCCACCTCTGCTTCCCCCTGTCCCTTCTGTGCACAAGGGGATACGGACCCACGTGGGTGTTGGTGTACATAGCTGTACATAAAAGAAGTCTGTGGATACAAGACACCGCAATAGCTTTTGACTTGTAACTGAATAGTTTTGTACTGCACCATCCTGCCTCAGCCATACTGATTTCTTGTGCAATAAATGATAAAGCAGCTGCCGAGATGTGTGTTCCTGTCAGTGCATTACATGGGGGGACAGCCTGGTGCAGCCGCTGGGGTGTCTGGGCTGTGATGGGCACCCAGAGCTCCTTAGTGATGTAGTAAGTGTTTTTGCTGTGCACACACTGTGGGTAGGATCCAGCTTCATCCAACCTCTAATTCAGTCAGCTAAAAATGGTTGTAGGGTCTTTTGCCAGAGCTGGAGCCTGCCTCCTTGTGCCACCATGTGAAACAGCAGCACCAATGGAACAGAATTGGGTGCATGGGGCCAGCAGCTGCAGGCTTGTGGTGTTCAGTGAGTACTAAAGCCGAGCTAAACAAACCCGTTCCTATCACTAGGACAACCTGCATCCTGTAATTTTGCCATGACTTTGCTTTTCAGCAACTGCCTTGGCTCATCAGTTCTTTGTGTGAATTTTTAGGGTTTATTTGGGGGCTGTATTTCTTTTTTTTTTTTAATAGCCTGTACTTTGTGAGTGATCCTTGCTAGTGCGAGCCCCATCTCAGCAGGGACACTTACATTGTCACTTTCCACTCTCTGGGCACCAGTGTGCTGATGCAGCACTTGTGGTCACCTGGAGCCCTGGGTGCTGTTCCAGCCCTGGCCAGGGTGGTGGCAGGATCCCACCTTCTCTCCCCTCCATGTCTCCAGGCAGGGCATCACACCAGGCACGAACACAGCTTTTATCTACTACTTTTCCAAGTGACAGGTACCAGGAGCCAGCCCTGGTCTTGTCACTGGCCAGAAAGAAAGGACAGCAAAAAACTAAAATTACACTAGCCCAGCACAAGGTACAGCGTAAAAACCATCATCAGCCCCTTCATTAGTAAGGGTGGGGTGCTTCTGGAACTTGGCCCCTCCCACTCAGCTCAAAAATGAAGTCATGTGAGCAAACTGGTTTTTCCCCAGGAGTGAAAACTTGGGTAAGACCAGACTTTGTCTGAAGTATAACAAAGCACCTGGTAGAAATCCTCAGCTGTTGGCCTCAGTGCTTTGGTGGCCCATGCAGGAGAGGAGGAGTGCTGCACTAAACAAACACCACATTTCACCCTGGCTTTCAGCCCTGCCTGGCTGGGTGCTGAGGCCTCCCCGTGGCTGCCTGCTTGAAAAAATCTCTCCAACCATGTCGTGATGAGCACAAAAAGCAGACACCAAAGCAGAGGAAAGCAGAGCAGTGACCCCCCCAAGAGACAGGAATCCAGAACCAAAGTGATTTAGCTTACAAGATTTTTAATTTACAAATAAAAAACCCACACATTTTACTTTTTCTCCTTTTTCTCCTCTTTCTTGACATCGCTCTTCTCCTTATCTTTCTCCTTTTCATCTTTTCTCTCCTTTTTACTGTCTTCCTTTTCCTGCCCTTCTTTCTTCTCTGCATCCCTGTTGGCAATCTTGTTGTTAATGAGGTTGTGCAGGGCAACCACAGAACGGATGAGAGAAGCCAGGTAAACCACCACCATTTGGTCATTGGTCTTCAGATAAAAGGCCTTGACAAACTCTTGCAGATTGACATCTGGTAGCAGGTTAAAGACATCCTGGAGGTGGTAGATGATCTGGTGATTGATGGGGAGTTTGCCCATGGCTACTTTCTCTAGGTAGCTCCTGATGTCCAGAAGCTTGGAGTTCAGTCCCTTCAACCCATGGACCTGATTTGTGATCCGCTGGGACAGTGTGCCCACTGTGGTGTCCTTGATATCCCTGAAACACGCACCACAGAAAGAATGAGCATTAGAGTATTCCTTTGCGTTCTCATTAGCAGCTGGGCCCATTAAGAGCTCTTCCCAGCTTAAAAAGCAAATCAGTCTGAAGCACTAGTGAAATGACTGTGCCGAGTCAAAGAAGCAGCACAAGCAGCTGTATGTTACAAAGTATACCTACAATAGATCACTGATGTATCCAGTGGGGGGTGTGTGTTCTCTTTGGAGTAATATTTGTAGCACTGGTTGAGGTGAGAGAAACAACAGTATTTCAGAGGGTGACTGCTCTCTTTTGTGTCCAGACAGCTACAGGGCCATGAGCAATGTTCCTATTCAGCTCTCAAAAATGATGTGATATCCTGCAGCTTTGATCGCACAAACGTGTTTTTATCATCCTGCCAGTGAGCAGTCACTTTGCACAAGCAGCCAGCAAACACGCCAGGCAAGACTGCTAAGTGAATAGGCTGTAACGTTTAAGTAGCACATTGAAGGAGAAGCTGCTACTCAGAGGCCAGATTGGATCATGGTCCTGTGCAAGTCTCCAAAGAACACCTGAATGTTAAGGGTGCTTACCGCAGCAAGTGTTCAACACCAACTTCCTCTGCCTCCTCTGCTCCAATCTCACTAGTCACATGCTCAAACGTCTTCGAGGTTGGAGTGCCATCCTTTGGGGCACAAGGATAGAGGAGATATGGTCAGACTGAGCCACAGGGATGAAGGCACACGTGAACCAGCCAGTACAGGCGTCCCCACGTGACTGGTGGGGCAGCTCATGCAATGCTACCCTGTCAGATTAACTGATGCCTGTTTACAGGGTCAGGAAGAGGCCCTGTAATTATGTCAAAACAGCACCTCAGGGGACTGCAGTACACAGCTCATGGAAGAAGAGTGTAAGTGAATCACAATACCTTTAAAAAAACCACTGATTTTAGACAGAGTATGAGGAACTGTATTAATGAAACCAGCATAGAGGTTATACAGACTTCACAAGAAATCAGAGGAAAGGCTATAGTTGGATTTTTCTTGATTTAATGAGGGTTAACAACTGTTGCAAGTACAGAGCTGTGAACCATTTCTTCTTTCCTGTGCTCTGTGTAATTTTTGACTGATGTATTTTGCTGGTTCATGAACTGGTGGGTAGAATGGAAGGGACCTCTAAATATCACAACTATTTCTTACTTTCCTGATGCAACCTTATTACATTTTGGGATACATTTTGTCATCCTGGTATTTGCCCTCAGCCAATTATAAACAGACACAATTCCAGAAAAAAAATCAAGTACCAGTATGGAGCAATCTCATACAAAGTATAACTTACACAGTGGATATTAAGAAAGACGTTTAAAAGATTCACAGGCTGAATACCTGAGAATGCCTCAGAAAGGAAAAAGGATCAAACTTGCTTATATATATCCAGAATGTAATTTAAATCAAAAACCTGCAAATGAAAAGCTACAGCTGACTTATTACCGAATGTTGTTTGTCTGCATGGTGCTGCAAGTGATGAGTAAGTGCTGCTCATGCCTGACTGACCTACCCAGCACTGCCGGGTGCACAAATGAGTAAGCACACAATTACTCCAAGCACTTCTGCAAACAGGCTGATGTTTTTTAAAAGCACTCCAGTCTGACTTCTTTCATGGCCACGGACACATCAGAAACAGGTAAGAAGCATCTAAATCACATGGACCACTGGAGCTGTTGAATTCCTCAGGTCAAATAGTAACACAGAGCTTCTCTTCCAAGTGCCATGGTGGATGAAAGCTTTAGTTACAAATGCATGTATCATGACTGGGGTTTAACCTCTCATGTCAGCAGATTCTGGCTGCAAGTCACAGGCCCTCACTAGTGAGTGCAACATCCTGTATGTCAAAGGCAACTGTGTGCCATGGTGTACACATCTTTCAGGAAAAAAGACAATCTTAGAGGCCATCTTTTAACAGAAATGCAATTCCCAGGAAAAAGCAGAGATGTTTTCAATACTTACATCATGAACTTCTTCAACTGAAATATAAGCTTCAGTGGGCAGCCCCAGGTCCTTTGGCTTCACATCAATAATCACCAACACCTGATGGAAAAAGCAAACGTTTCAGAAATCTGGGTTTCATTCAAAGACCTGAAAAAAAAATCCCCACATCAGCTCTTCATTCCAGAGCAATGGTACGCTGGCCGCTCACAGGCGTAAACTCCAGGCTCTGAGAAAAGACATCTATGGTTCTTTGAAAAGACTCTGATCTGAGTTCCTCAATACTTTTGCAGCTAACAGGTCTTTAACATGCTGCATCACTAGTAACAAAGTTGGGGCCAAGGATTCCCAGATTCAGGGAGCGAGAGGACCCCACTCCCCCCACCAAGGAAGTGCTGTACTTACAGAGTTAGGACAGTATCTTTTCATCAGTTCGTTGATGGCGATGTCGTTCTTGTGCAGCTTAGGGCCCGTATGGTACCAACCAACTATTCTTTCTCTAGCTGAGCAAGACCAGAAAGGATTTTAAATCAGAACTGCATGGTAAGACAATAGCAGACAGATTTAGGCAGATATCAGATTAGCAAAACAAGAGTGAAAATCTGGTATGTGTAGGCAGACATAAATTCCAGTAAGCAAGGCCATGACATGGGTATTGACAAACAGTTTACTAATTGTACCTATCATAGCTCACTAACTAGAAATGTAATGTCATTCCTAGGTTCGTAACTGAACTGTACTATTTAATATGAGTTATTAATTCTGCAGATAGCAGGATGCAACAGCCTGAAATTGCCACCTAGAGATGCAAGCATTCTAGAAATGCTAACTGCATCATGACAATGACAGCTGGTCTCAGGACTAAGAAAATTCACAGGAACTGAAGTTATGACTGAACATTCTCCTCAAACTGAGTGGTAAAACCACTTTTTATCTTCAGGGCACATCTGTACAGAATGGATTTTAGAGAGAAAGCTCTGAAATTCTTCAGAAATAATGTCATTTTGAAATCTGAGTTATTCTGAAGATACAAAGCTGTCAGGAATCTTTGGAAAACTAGTGAGGTATAAATTAATGCGTTAAGAACAAAAACCTACCTGCACAAATTAACCAGTGGAAAACCATCAGGGAAAGTGAAGCCATGCATGGAATTAGCATGGAGTGGCTTCTTATGTGAGCAATTAACTCTCAACCTTACTATGAATTCAATTCCCCATAGTCTTTGAAGATACTGGGAGTGTATCCCTGATGGCAAGAAGACCTCAACTTACCATTGACCTTCTTAAACATTCCATACATGTTCTCCAGATAGTCATGGTCTAGGAACCACACGGTATCATCCTTGTCATCTTCATCAAATGGTACTGGGAATAAAACAAAATATTAGTATTTAAGAATCCAACTTCCAGAATGAAGATGCTTACAGAAAGACTGAGGGCTGGGATATCTTTGGTTGCTAAAGGATAGGGGATTTTAATCAGTTTCAACTGTTGTGCAACACTGCTGTCCAGGCTAACCTGTCATGCTCTCCCAGGCAATGTCTGTCTCATCATTACCAACAGTCAGAACTGAAAAACGCAACGCAAAGCATTCTGAGAGCTATCCTCAGTGGACAACATCAAGCAACAGAGCGAAATCCTCCTACAAAGTAACTCAGTAGTGTGCACAGATATTTGATATGATAAACTATCTCAGCAAACTCTACAGCTTGTCAATCAAGAGCAGTCTACTTAAAACAAAAATTTGTTTTCTGTGTAGCACATGTCATCAGCACATTTACAGATGATTACTAGAACACTGTGAGGCATTTAAGTAAGGAGTGTTTACTCTTGAGTAAATGACTAGTTATTTTACCAGCATGTACATGGGCACACAGGCTTAGTTCTGAGAACAAAGACTGACCTCAGTCTTTTAACTTTCAATTACAGTAAAAGCTTCATAGTTGAAAGGCTGTAAAAAATAATAAACAAACCCTTTTTTTATCTGTAATGGAAAAAAGCTTGTCCAAAAGTTGGAGGAAAAAAAAAGAGTCCATGCTTGGGAGAAAATTCCATATAAACTGTGAAACTCAACATATATAAACTGAGATCATTTTGCTTTGTCACAAAGCATCTCTGCTAGGAAGGAAATGACCTAACTAGCAAAAGTGGGTCAACAAAAGCCATGCATTCAAGAAGTACTTTTACTATCACATATTTAAGAAGAAACTATTTCAACACTATTTGCAATATACTTAAGGAAAGAACTAGTAATTAACTGGACAAAATCTGAGAAAAAGGAGCAAGGCTAAAACATACATCTCTACAGGAGTAAGTACCAGCTACATCAGCACTGAGCACTCTGATCTCTGAGTGACATATTGAGACACTGATGGCTTGGCAGAGGTCAGCAAGCCCAATGCAGCAGAACATCCATCAGCATTTTAAAAGAGGTTTACACCCACTCCTGAAACATTCCACAGTGTGCAGGGAAGATGAAGCACAAGACTGGCCAGAATAGGTATATTTTTGACAGCAGTAAGCATTTTTGTAAAGAGATAGGCTGGTTTGTACACGGAGGGAACAATCTGCTCTGTCAGGGTGGCTTAAAAAAACCCAAATGCAATTCAGCTCTTAAATAATTCAGTAGGTTTGAGGAAGGGTAGGACATCCAAACGCACCTGCAAAACTGTTGGACACATCCAGTATTTTTTTCTGCCATGAGCCCAGCAGCACACCGACGACTCGCTTCTGATTTCCAACTTTTCCTATTCTAAATGGAAAAGACTGTGAGTTCCCACAACAAAAAGCCTGATTCAGGGAAGAAGGTGACAGTGGACCCCTTGCTTTGCCCCAAGAATAGCACTTAAGTTGGAAGGGAAGAAGAGGAGTCATGGCTGTTTTATTTGATCGTTAATTTTCATCCAGAAAAAGGCATCTTGGTGCCCTCAGAATCAAAGCCTGCAACCCAGCGATGCAGAAAGAGGGCTGCATGGTCCGAAGGAGCTCACGAGGGCGTCAGGACCTGAAATCGGCACCGCTGCAGCCTCTCCGCAGGACAATGCGCTATAAAAATGTGAGTAAGCGCTTACGCTGCTCGGTGGCATCCACAGTTTGCTTTCGCAAGAGCAGGCTCGTTCGCCTTGTGAGATTTTAGGGTTTGACATGAAAACTGCTTGTCAATCAGTGCAATTAAGTTAAATCATGCACGAGTTACACACGACGTATTTAGAAGGATGACTTATCTTCTGCTCGGGAGCCTCAGCTTTTCGGATCAAACCCCGTTTCTGCCCTACTCGTGTTTTGACCATCGGGGCGTTGTTTTCGTGCCTTCGGCGGTCCCGAGGAAGGCACCGACAGCCCCTCAGGTACCCTCGGAACACACCAGCGGCGCCGCTGGGCCGGGCTTTCCGGCGACGCTCCCGCCGAGGCACCGCGGCCCTGGGCATCGAGCGATCAGCCCAGGCCCGGGCGCTTCGCTCCTCTCCCGGCGCGGGGTCCACCCCACAGCGATTCGTCGGCCTCAGGGCCCCGGCGCTCGGCTCCTCTCACAGCGCGGGGTCCACCCCACCGCGATCCGCTCGTTCCGGGGCCCGGCGCGCCGCTTCCCGCACGGCCCAGCCCGGTCCGTGACCGTGACTCAGCGCAGCGGCGGGGCCGCGCGCCCGGACAGCCCTACCTGTTGAAGTGATCGACGACGCTGAGGAGCACCAGAGGGTGCACCACCACCCGGTCCACCGCCAGCTCCGGCATGGCGCCCGTTCGGCCCCGCTCCGCCGCCAGCACGGACCGCGCAACCGCCCTCCGCCCGGCACCAGGCCCGAGCCCCGTCGCGCTACCCCGCTCCCAGCCTGCCCCGCGCCGGGGCGGAGCCACCGCCGCCATCTTGAAGAGGTCGTCACCGCCTCGGCGGGAGGGCGCCATCTTTGGGAGGTCGCGGGAGGCCGAGGCGCCGTCGCCATCTTGGGAAGGTACGTGCCTGCCGCGGGCAGCGCGGCGCCATCTTGGGGAAGGCGGACGGCTCCGCCCGGAGGTGATGGGCGGGCGCCCGGAGGTGCTGTGCCCCTCTCCCGGCGGCAGCGCCTCGGCTGGCCCCGCCTGATGGGGGCGGCTGCGGGGGCTGCGTCCTGTGAGCGGGAGCGGGCGGGACAGGGTCGGGGCGGAGGGAGGCGGGTAGCGCAGTCGAGCGCGCCCGGACACAGCCAGCGGGTCCCCTGCCCACTTCAGTGGTCAGCAGGAGCGTTTGCCGCATAATCCTTCCAGGGACGAGCGGTTTCAGGAGCTGAGCAGCCTTCCCAGGCTTCCTCTGCTGTTCTCGAAAAGAGCATGGCATTTGCCTTTTCCTAGTTGTCAGGAACATCTAATCACCATGACCTTTCAGAACTGAGAGCGCAGGCTCAGAATGGTGTTGCAATCTTATCATTACCACTAGACTGCAGATTTAAAATTCAGGGGTGCTGTATGCTCATCTTGACTGGAAGTGGAAGCTCTAATAACATATTGCAGGTGGTACCTGATGTCCTTAGCTGTGTGCTCTGCCTCAGCTTCTGTGTCTGCAGCTTCAGGTGTCGTTGCAGCCTGGGCTGGAAAAGCTTCCCCACTTTGCCTTTTGTTCGAGAGCTTCAGGTAACTTCAGGGTTCCCAGTACCATGGTGATAAAAGTCTATATAAATAGGCAGAAATCCTTGTTTTCTTCCAAGGGGACTGTGCTAGGCTAATTTGTTTTGTAGGCATAACCAACATCCTTCAGTCTCTTATTTTTTAAATGTTTTTCCTTTCTGAAGTATAACTTGCCTGTATGTAAAGGAGAAACAGACTGACTTAAGCCGAGTGCTTAGGGCAGTCACTGTAGAAGGGTTTATGCACATCAGGAATAAGATCTATAAACACAGAGCTCGTCTCCTTAATTCTAGCAAGAAAATAGAACCTAAGGCTGTTATTCCTGAGTCTACCATAAAGACTATTCTAGAGGAATTATTAACTTGAAAAGTGTTAGCAAAATTCTTGAGGATTGTCTCACTGTTTTTGAAGCATTATGCTACCCCTTATTTTCTACACTTTTACCACATTACATGTTTTTTGCATGTTTCTCATGTCTGACCAAATAGCTGTATTCTGGGTGAGTACTAGGAGCCCTGACAGCCATCAGCATTTCCAGACCTGGATCTAGATAAATTTAGTGCCGGGTGAGAGGTGGGTGACATGATCTCAGCCCAAGCCAAGCCCGTGCACACAAGCTGCTGTGACGCCCCATCCCTGGCAGTGTTCAAGGCCAGGCTGGACGAGGCTTGGAGCAGCCTGCTCTAGTGGAAGGTGACTCTGCCTCTGGCGGGGGTCGGAACTGGATGAGCTTTAAGGTCCCTTCCAACCCAAACCAGTCTGTGATTCTATGAAGTCTATCGTTTTGCACCGCTGTTTAGCATCTTTTAACAGGTAGCGTTGAGCAAGAGCAGCATTCGTTTACAAACTCTACGATAACTGGGGACCTCTCGTGGACATTTTTGGACGTTACAGCCTTTAGGCTTATTTTTAAAACCAATTTCTGCTCGAGTTTTTAGAGGTTTCTTCCAGCAGAGGGAGACCTCTGACCGTAAAATTCAGGTACAGCCGGTGTTCTTGTCGCTTGTTTTATCAATATACATATAAAACTCAATGTTCAAATTAACTAGTTCAATAAGTAATTTAGCTCATTGATTTTTGGGCATATCCTAAGTGCCATTACAAGCTACGGATATTTTAAATGCCATTACCTAATAGAAGGAATGTTTTAAGCACCTTTTATTGATTTTATTACTGCTTTATTTTGCTGCCTTGGTTTAAAATCATTTTAACCACTCTGTCATCAAGAAGAAATATATCGTTGGTGAAATACACTCAATTTCCCAAAAACCTTTGACATTGTTAAATAAGGAATTACAGTTGTTAAATCATGTCAGGCAATAACCAAGGGACAGAAAAGGTATAAAATTTGGAGCAGTGGGCCAGCATACCAGTAAGCTGTTTTGACCTTTGGCATTCAGACTCTGTATGTGACAATCACACTTCAATTCTTTTCTTGGTTCTTACATCAGTCAGAAGAGATTTAAAATCTCAGCTTGCCAGAAAGGTTGTGGAAGGGTAACGGAGAATGATCCAGAGACAATTAAGGAACATTTAAACGACCTGCTGTGACTTTTTTGTTAAAATTACTCTCTGACTTAGCACATTTTAAGTTTCATTTACTGGATTGTATTGCTAGTAGTTTAGTGTATTGATGTTATACAGAAAAGGAGTAAAGTGAGTCTGCTCATAAGAATTTCAGTTACTTCACTTCCCAGCTCTTTTCACTTGAGAAGATTATCAGTATTATTGAGCTAATCAGCTGGTAGACTGGGAATACCAGCAATATGTTGCTTAATCAAAGAATTGAAAAATGAGTAATGAATGTTGGTTCCCAGTAAGAACAGCTAATGAGTTGGTTGCATTGATGCTTGATGTGTTTTAACTGTAGAGTGGCAGACATCAATACTTATATATGACTTGGCTTGTGATTCCTGAGCGGAAACTCAAAGTTTAGAAATTCTGTGGTGTATGAGCATCTGACCTCAAGTTGGGAGGGAGCAAGCTGCACTCTGTTCTCTAAATGGAACAAGCGATTCCATCATTAACTGCTGGGCTTCTGTTTTGTTGGAAAAAAACAAAACAACAAAACCCACAGAAAACCCAAACACAACCCCCAAAACTTACATGGCTGTTTTCAGAGGTTGAAGAATGAGTTCTGGATTGAAAAATAAGAATCATTAAGAGTAAATTAACTTTATTTTTTTTTTTTCTTTATTCTCTACCTCTTGATCTGTTAGATGTTATAAACTCTTCTTAAAGTGCAAGATGATGCTTACTGGAGGCACAGAAAGACATCTTTATAGGCTTTTCTGAAACAGGATCTGCTACTGTCAGCTTCTGAGAGGCAATGGGAAGAAATCTTTTTGTACTCAGATTGTGAGTGGTTTTACATCTTTTGTCATGTTCTGACCTCTTTTCCAGACTTGAGGATTGCACTTTACTTCAGGAATCTCACTTCCATCAGGAATTAGTATTTGTCTTTAAATTGTGAACTAGTTATATGCTTCAGAAATTTATTTCTGTGAAATGTCCCATGTTATGTTTGGGCCTATTGTCCTTATTAGATTGGTGACACATTCTGTGGGGAGCCATGAAGCATACCTTTATGGAGTCTCTGCTTGCCAGCTGTTTTATAATTTAACTATTGCTGGCCTGCAAAATCACAGTAACACAGCTGAAGGACACTTTCAGTGGCCATATCTCTTACCTTCTCCTTTCAGCCTGTCAACACAGGGAGTGAAGGGCAGTGATGGAAATTTGTAATAGGAGAAATAAACCAAGTGGAGGTGATTCTTTTGATAGAATCATAGAAGCATGGTCATCTATGGACTAACGAAGGTATGCATTTACTGAATACATGCAATTTGTATTTCCAGGTGTTCTTTCCAGTGAAGACAGTTAGAAAAATAAGAGTGCTTTAAATGACGATACCAGCATGTCACAGTAATGACCTCAGTTCATCAAGGCCAGGAACTGAGGCTAGAGTGGCTCTGTGGGTGGCTGTGACCTCCAGATTTTGAGCCTGCTTTGGGTTTAGATCTTGAGGTGTATTTTTCCATCTTCTCTGTGAAGGAGCTGCTGTTTGCTGGTGCATAGCCTCTCCTTGAGAGCAAAGGTTTGATTACCCAAGTCACAGAGTCTCTTTTGGATAGAAGGTCTCTACCACCTAAAGAGCAAGGTGCATCAGCGAGGATGAATAAGCCAGCAGATGTGGGCTATGGGCAGGCAGGCTTGGGAATAACACAAAAGGCAGTAACACTGATTCGCTCTTTCTCTGTAGCTTTCCAATGTTAGCTAGTGATAAGTGACATCCTTGGGATGTTGGCTAAAAAGGATGGACACAGCTGGGAAATACTGTTGCCTGATATTTTGAATCATAATCCGAAATTACACTTACTATGTGCTCTTTTACACTGGTTGTCCTTGTTTTTTTCAAAAAGTCCCTAATTTATTTTTCTTGAGTGGGGCCAGGGAAACTGAACAGTTAGAGACAATGTCCACTGACATGTAGTTTCATTGAGATGACTTCTAAAATGTGTTTAAACTCCAGTAAAGAGAAGTGAGGCTTTCTTTAGACCCTTTGATAGTTTGTCACATAATACTTTTGTGCTATCAATTTGAACAGGAAACACATTTATTTCCTAATAAATACATTTAGCTTTGTCCAAATAACTGTAGTTTCCTATCAAGATTTCTTTGGTCAGGGTGTGCCATAAACTGTTTTAAAAGGAATGATGCTGGCTGGAAGTGAACAAGGATGATGTAAGCCATGGAAGCAAAACAAAGTCACCTCAATGGTAATTTTAATTTGTCTTGGTTAAACTGTAATTCAGTAGAATGCTGACACTGTATACTGAGTGCACGATGTCATAAGGAGTGTCCTTATCCAGATTGCGGTCCAGATTGCAGACCTCCAAATAACCATTTTTTCCTCCCATATGCCTGTCCTAGAATGTTATATCTAAAGCAAATTTTTAAATATATAATTATATGAAACATAAATATAGTATATTTTTATTATTTTATAAAATATTTGTATTACCTATAAATATTCTTATATTTACAATTATTAAAATATAAATACATATTTATATATTATGTATATAATTATAAATCAATCTATCAATTTTATGATATGATGCTTGTGTATCATGTTTTAGTAACTTAGTTGTTTCCCTATGAGGTACTGTTGTTTGACCAAAAGGTACATATATATGTAGAACTTGTACTGCTTACCATAGTTTGGCAATCTGTGAATATTGGTGTAGTTCTGCCAATGGATTTAAAACTTTTGTCCGTACCTGTGGGTTAGCTGGTGATTCCAATAATCCTATCTTCCGACAGCACTGTAACAGATAACAGATAAAAGCCTGCCAACTTTTGGATATAGAATCATCACTTTCTTTAGTTAAAGCCAGTTTGTAGAAGTATTGTCAACATGTAATGTAAAACTATGGAAAAATCTTTCACGTTTTACATCACACAGTTCTGTTTTTTGTTACTCTTTCCAGACCTTACAGAGTATAGAAATGACAGAAAAATGTTATTTTTTTTTTTTTTTATAATAACGACATCACTGACTCTAAAAATCAGTGCAGAGGGATTTGCTTATTTTACTCTGGTACAGTTGCTACAAAATCTTTTTTTGGAAAACAGTGGAAGCAAACAGTTAAAAAAGAATGCACAACAGGTTCTAGTCATACTCATTTTTCCACACCTTGAGGACTAGCAAATTCTTTAAAATGAGATTTTATTTGTGCAAAGCTAAACTTCAAAACCACTCAAAAGCTTTCTTATTAACTGCTGTCAGTCCTTTGATTTACAAGGGCAATAAAGATCTAGAGGGGGCCCATTTATCATGGAGTTCAGCACACCAGGAGCCATTTTCTCAAGCAGTAAAGCCAAGTGATAAAATGAGTTCTTTTGTTCTATAACCAAGACACATTCCCTATTTTTAAAAATGTGTGTGTGTTGGACTTCTTGGCTTGCAGTTTGGCCATGTTCTTCTAATACATTCATAAATAATGAAAAATTGCTAGCATGCAGATACTGACGATGCATCTGGAAAAACAGACTATCTGAAAGAAAGAAACTTACTTTCAACTTTGGCTTATTTGCTAGCTTTTTCTCCAGTGATAATTCTTCTATGAATTTTTAATAGCACTTTAAATAATACTTTTTAATAATTTTTTAAATTTTTGTTTTGGTGTGGGTTTTTTACTTTTGCTTTGTTTTGATTTGTTTTAAAAATGATTATATACCTCTTTGCAAAGCCTAAATGATTGTGGTTAGGAAGCATTACAAATACTCCATTTAAAATAAAAAGCCATGTTCATAGAGTGTAGTGCTATTTTGCAAGCTTCAGTTTCTTCATCTGTTTCTAAACTTGTATTGTGAATGCAGCTCTTTAATGTTAGCAGGTAAAAAAGTTTAGCTTCTCATCTAGACCAAAATATTGATGGCTTGTATGGGCACTTTATTAACAGATGTAGCTCTGTGGGAGGAACTGATTGCAAGAGTAAGTAACCTTGCAGGTGAGCAAGGGGCTCAGAATCTGACCATAAACTGAGTATTAAAAAAAGTGAATGATGGTTTTTCCATATAAAAATGCTGCCACCTTCAGTCTCTTCCTGGGAAAGAGACATGTTGCTACTTTCCCTGGTCAGCTGCTGAAAGTTCCGGGAAGTCCAGTTAATGCTCAGCTGTCCAGTGCTTTTGCACAGACACCTTAGAAACAGAAGCAGGAGAATGGACTTGCAAAGGTACTTTCTAACACAATTTTGAATAGGATGATCTTTAATTGTAAATGTGAAACTGTGTGAAGTTGCTCCTGACTGTTTTGGCTTCAGTGGGGCTGCTGTCATGACACATGGAAGAGTGAGTCTGGAAAAGGTCAGAGGCATTAAACCTTGTTTGTATTTAAATCAGTGCCACACTATCATACCCATATAACTACAGCAGTGCCGCAGTAGTACCTGTTTGTCCTCAGGTTATGCAAGTGGTGATGTATGGGCTTGGAAGGCATTTTGGATAATAGCAGTTTCTTTGGTTTTATTCTTGGTCTCTTTTATAGACAGACTTTAAGGAAAAACTGTTCTGTAAACAGATTGCACTCATGACAAAGTTATCACATAGCTCTTGAATGTGGTGGTTTATTAACAAACCACACTGAATGAATTGACCAGAAGTCTGCTACATTTTCTCTGACTGTGGTCAGTAGGAGGTTTGTAGATAAGTGTTAGAACAGGGCAAAAAATGTCAGAATAAGAAATGTGGAACACAGGTCTTGCCAAACCTATTCATTGATCTTAGGTGAATGCTCTTCAACTGTACAAGAGCTGTGGGGGGCAACCAATTTTTTATTCTCTGTATGCTACATTAAAGAGTTTGGAAGTAGGACTTGTTCTGTTATCACCCTAGTTCAGGTGCAGAAGGAAGCAGCTATTGCAGCAGTCAAAAGACCCACTATGACTGCTGTCCTAGCTTATTGAAACTAAAGCTTTGGCTGACCTGTTGTGGCAGTCACGTGTAGCACAGGAACTTTGCAGATCTCTGCTGCTGTTTTATGTTGGCACTTGAAATTTGGGATGAAAAGATGTAGTCTAGGAGGCCCACCTTCTTTGCATAGCTGGGTAGGCTACTTCTGATACTTACAAGGCCAATACTTTAGTTTCTGAGATTTAAGGTTAGAACTTAAGTTGGTTTTATTTATTTATTTATTTATTTATTTTAAATCCTGGGGCCTCATCTACCGTAGTATCTTGAAAGACCCCAAAGCTTTGAGGGGGGAAAAAAAATTAAATACTTTATTTTATGAAGCAGTTTTGGGGGCAGGTTTTTTAAAATGAATGCTTTTATATTGGGTAGTTTAAAGACCATCTGTTAACTGAAACCAACCATAAGTGAAGTTGCAGATATGTTTCCTATTAGTCTTGTATCTTTCCTATTAGTCATGTATGAAGCAGTACAGAAACATCCAACAGAACTCGAAACAAAAATTGAAAAAGCAGATGTTGAAACTGTTGGCTTGTTGCTTTGCTTTTACAGAAGCAAATAATTATTGATGTATCACAAAAATACAATAAGACTGGTTTTGTAAACTTTTATCCAGAATCACAGCTAAAGATGTATTTCTGGTTATTGTGTAGTGCAGTTGAAAATTAGAGTATTTCACTTGGAGACACTGAAGAGGGTTTTAAAAAATAGGTAATGAATATTATGGCTGGAAACACAATGAAAGATAAAATATAAAATTTTAAATAGTTATGAACTTCTAGTCTCTCAGGGCTCATTTATTATGTTGTCATGGTGAGCAAGGAATAACAAAATAAAATAAAAAGGCTGTTCCTTGGTAGTTGTGACCTATTGGTAGTTCTCTTTACAAGAGTTCCATGCTGACTTAAGTAAATATCTCCAAGAAAAAAACAAACTTTATTTTTCAAATAAATTCAGCTAAGAGCTCACAGCCTTTCCTGACACCATGCTGAATTATTATTAGTGTACACTGCTGTGAGAATAACACTCACTGCTGTTTAACAACAATGCTTTTCCATAGAATTTCACACTGACAGTAGAAAAACAAAAGGCAGAATTGAGTGCTGAAGCAGAATTAAACCTGTCCATTCTGAAGCCAGGATACTTCCATTATTTTTTCCACGACGAAGAACAAGAATGAATATGTGCTATATATGCAGGTCCATATGATTTTCTTGAAAAATTTTTAATGGGCTTGAATGTTAAGCAGTAGGTTGTCTCTTGCCTGAATAAAACCACCTTAAGTGTATTTCTTTCACTCTTTCTCTTTTTTCATTGCTACTGTTCAGTCAACATCAGGACTCTACGCAATTTTGTCTACGAAAAGCTTAATTTGTTACGGAGAGGAGAGGTCAACTTTTTTTACTTGCTTCTATTGTGACAGAAAATAATATGTTGCACTTGGTAGATGATGGGCTTAAAATAGTTTGGAATTAACAGCTGTGTCTAGATGGTTCCATAAGATTGTTCAAAAAGACTGTCTCAGAAGGGCTCCCCAACAGTAAAGTGCCACTGAGCAGGCACTTGGATGCTTCAACGTTCCCTTGCTTTCAGCTTCTGGAGGGCACTTGAGCTCATGGGCACTAAGCCTGTCCCACATAAGTCTTTCTCCTCGTGGAGGAAGCTTGTGCAATTGGCCTGCAGTCAGAGCAGCATAACAGTATGGGCTAGTCAGGGTGTGTAAGGAGATACCCCTGAGGACTGTGGGTGTTTCCTTGGGACACTAAATTTAGGAGCAGGTCTGTCAAGTGTCACAGTAATAATTGTGAGGTCACAGCATTCCTGTTGTGAAGAACTAATCACCTTCTTGCCCTCATAGGCACAGTTATGGACAAAATTCTAACTGCTTACTACCAATTTTTGGGGAAAATCTCTCAGAAAGCTCAGTTGTGAGGCTTGGACTGGATATTAGAAACAATTTCCTCATCAAAAGGGTTGTCAAGCACTGCAACAGGCTGTCCAGGCCAGTGGTGGAGTCACTGTCCCCAGAGATACTTAAAAAACGCGCTGATGTGGTGCCTGGTAACATGATTTAGTGGTGGACTGGGCAGTGCCAGGTAAACAGTTGGACTTGATGATCTCAAAGGTCTTTTCGAACTTAAATGATTCTACAGTTTTGTTATTCTGCTTACATTAAGGTTTTACTATTAGGCAATTATAAATCCTGAATAGCCTATTTCTTTATTTTGGAGCACGTATTTACTGTTCTTCTCAATGCTTGCTGTGTGATGATGGCTTCTTCCCTTGGACACTGCTCAAATATTCCCTTGTCTGTGCGTCTTTGGCCCCTTAGCCAAATAATGGATGTATACACTCAACTGACAGGGAAACCAAGGTTTTGGAAGAGAGATCTCTTTTTCTCTTCTGTGTAATTATAATTTCTGGAAAGCTTCCCTCTGGTACAGATTGCAAAGTCACACAGAATCACAGAATCTTTAGGGTTGGAAGGAACCTCTGAAGATGACCTAGTCCAATCCCCCAGTCGAGGCCGGGCTACCTAGAGCAGGTTACACAGGACTAAGTTTTATTGAAGGGGGTATTGAAATGCAGGCGTGTTACTGAAAATGCACCTGTACCCCTTGTGTACATCTCAAGTACTCTAATTTACTGCTAACAGCAGTAATTGATGCCAGATGCAGTACAGTCTTTTGCAGGTATTTCAGAACTTCTGTGCCATCTTATCTGTGTTAGGCTGTAAATAACTGTGTTGTTTGACATGCTTTGCCATGATTTTTGTGTGTAGTTTAAACACCAATAAACACATATATTAGTAAGCCAGTAGGTTAATGAAGGTATAAATCAGCTTTTTCACTTGTGTTTGACTAAATACTTGTTGAGACTGTTACCATATAGTTTGAAGAAAATGGGTTAATCTTCTCTTTATTTTATTTTAAGGCCTTAATTTTCATTATATTTTTTTTAAAAGTGCATCTTGTTTGTACAGATATACAAAAAAATCAAAACACATGGCATCTAAAGAATTTCTTTGTTCAAGGGCTTTGACATTATCCTGCTGTTGTTAATAGTCCTGGCTGGGTGTTGGGAACAACTAGGTGCAGGGACCTCAGCTTCCTAAAGGTAAATCTAGCTGGATGTATGCCTGTCAGTCTGTAGGTCTTTAATAGGTGATAGTATTTAAATAAGACAGACTTATGGAGTGGATATTTTAATCTCAAGAAATCCCACACCTCTTTGGAATCAAAATAGATAGAATAGAGAATATAAAACACACTCTTGTTTTGACCTGCTGTGAAAATCTATTGATGCTTTTTATTTATTTGCTTGTTTTCATGAGAGTCTAGTGAGGTCAGAGGAGAAGAGGGATGTATGCGAGTATGTGTATAGATAATGGAGAATGGAAGTCTGAAGTCTTCTGCAGAGGGGGCCCTGGAATTAAAGGGACAGAGTAATTTAAATTTAGTGAGGGAAAACATTGTGCAAGGTGAGATATGACCATTGAATGGTGAACTCTTTAATTACTTTAGTAACTGATAACATGATTGGGTTTTGGGTATGGGTTTTTTGGGTAGTGTGGGGTTTTGGATTTTGGTGGAAAGCATTCTTTACAGGTGGTTTTTCATGGAGACAATTACCGAAGTATTGTTTCATATTAAAGTATTATATGCTGTGTTTGTTGATGTAAAGATGCATAAGGTTTTTACTAAAGATGCCTTTCTCTGCTTATGCAAAACTGTCGTTCTAGCTCATCCATTCCCACATTCTGGTGATAGTCCTTTTAATTTCCCTTTGCTCATCTTGGATTCTAGAAAAGGTTAATTAGTTATCTACTGAGCTTGATAGAAGATTTTTTTTTAGACTCTAATATTAAGAAGTGTTCTACTGGGGTATGAAGGTAACACCACAAGGGGGTACTATAATTTCATCAAATTTGCCTTGGTAAGTTTTTTTTATTAAGGTAAAGTGATTACAGCCTGCAGAGTTAATTTTAATATGCTAATACACCACAGCAAGTTGGAAACTTAAATAAAATGATACAATTAATTTAAATTTATAGAAGGTAGGGAAGCTTAGTAAGGTCATCTGTATGTTACATTAAGATTTCGCATAGGCTTACTAGATTTAAAAGTCAGTTTTCTCAGCAGTAAGCTTTAGAAGGTTGCTGTGTGTACTTCATTGACCTTTGCATGAGGCAGTTAGTGTAGTTCTGTGAAAACTAGGTTCTATGAAAAGTTTTTTTTCATGTGAGAAAAAGAACCCTTTACTCTCTGTATACAGAAAGCCAATGTTTGGTATGTACAGGTTTTAATGGTTTTAACGCTCTGTGGAAAATTTTTTTTCTTTTTTTGTTAATTTGCAATGGAAAAATGCTTTATTTATTTATTTATTTTTTTTTTTAGTGAAGTAGTAACTTTATTAAACTTTTTGATAACACATCAATATGCTGCTGAGCTTGTGAGTGCAGGAATTTTGTTACTCGCTTTTGGGAAGGAGTAGGTATTCCTGTTGTTTTGTTTTTTGAATCAAAGAATATTAATTAGCACTGTAAAATATATGGGTTTTGAACTTTTATATCACTGCTGTGTTCAGAGGATGCCTTGCTGAGCTCTAGAAGAGTAGAGCAGAAATTAATTTACCAGAAACAGCCTTTTTGAAAACCTTGCTGTTGTATTTGCCAGGGAAACTAGAAGTATAAAAACTAAGATGAAATAAAGAATGAGGGAACTAAACAAGAGTACAGTGAAGAAGGAGTTACGCAGACTAGTTCTAACATTCTGTTTGTAGGCAGCCTGTTACTATTTGGCTGTTTTATCTGTCTAGATCAGAATCTATCTGAACAGCATCTGCTCCTGGTGCAAAGAAGCCATGATTTCAGGTGAGGATTTAGGGGTGTCTCCTGCAGTCATAAAGCAGCACCATGGATAATACAGAATGATTAGTGCAAGGTAGATGGGTGTTAAATACCAAGGGCTGCCGTGGTGTGTATGAGAAGGAGGGTATAGAACTTTAACAGTGGTCCCTGTTATCTTTGGAGACAGTGAGTCCTTGGAGAGCCAAGTTAGGAAATAGGAAACAAATAATGTGTCAGTAGAACACAGGAGAAAAATATTTTCTCATAATTTTTACAGAAGATAACTGATTTGTCATTCCTGTGATTGTGTTGAGTGAGTTTTACTTTCATCAGGAGGGCATGGATCACTGTTTCCACCCAGGATATGGAAAACTAGATTGCATATCAACAAACCAGTCAAGGGGCTAGTTTGCCAGAGAGAGTAATTGGCAATGATATAGCAAAATGGTATTTTCCAAATACTTTTGAAGTTGGAAAAGATGCTGCTTTTTCCACTGGCCATTTGCAGTGTTATTAAAATCTACACATAACATCTGTGTATTTTGGAGGGTACACCAAACTGGCAAAGTCAGTATTGCAAACCTGCTTTTGATGCAAGGAGAGGGATGTATGAAACTCAGAATCGTACAAGGTTGCCAGTAAAATCTGCCAGTTTTTTTTTTTCTGAAGTCCATATATTGTAGAAACTTCACAGAACTGAGGATTACAGTGACAGTGTCCTTACTAGTGGAGCTCTCTGCTTTGTTTGTTTTGTATACCAAGCAAATCAACAGTGCCTATGCAGTTTGAGTGAGTGCTCCCTGTTGTTAATTTTTTATCCCTGTGTGAAGAAATAAACAGATACTATTTAGTGTGTTTTTTTGGCACAGTAAATGGAATCTGGCACTTTAGAAGATCATAATGAGTCTGCTTCTGCAGAAAATAGGTCCAGTTTTACTCTAATCACTGTTTGTAATGGTTTCCAGAGATTTGTCTTTCTCCTAATAAAATAACTGCACATCAGTGGAAAAGGAGTAGTGGAGAATTTAGCCCCTGATGGCAACAACATACTGTTCATTCCTGTCATACCTTTCTGTGTTGTTCTATTGTGGTGGTCTTTGTGTTGAAGATGCGCCCAAAGAGCACCATCAGAACTCCGTTAATGAATCAAGGCGGACTGTCTTAATCTTTTGCATCTTCCACAAGAACAGGAGGCTAGACTTATGGACATTTGAGTAACAGTAAAAGGGCATGATACTCACTCAGTATGAGTCTTGACCCATTTAGGAAGACTGCAGGCAAAACTGGGTTATAATAAGAATGTTTATTTACAGACACTTTGAATGTAACTTTCCCCCCCCGAGAAAAAACCCAAATGAATGTTTTCTAGATCTGTATAACAAATTATTGGCATTAAATTATCAAATTATATGCACAATTAAATTTTTATTAAATAAGAAATAATGTATGCAATGTTATGATAATCTTCTAAAGTATAACAAGTTTTTAACTTTAACAGCACCATGCACTGTGCTTCTGCTTCTCAGGGGACTAATTTTAAAAGTAAGGCATTCAGCAATTTGAAAGAAAATTATGAAATTAGTCACTTGAGTAATTTAAACATGCAAATAAGTATCCCAACTGTGTTGATACCAGATTTAGCCTAATTTACTGGTGCTGCTTAGACTTCATCATCCTAATTACCGCAGCTTTGTGGCAGACTTAAGAAAGCAGAAAGACAGAATTTTCTATTATTAAGTTTCTTATGGTACTGTGTTACTGTACTGCGTATTCACTAATGCACTCACTGGCAAAACTTATCCCAAGGTTTTTTTCCTCCTAATTAGCAGAACAAAGACAGCCAGGACTGTTGTATCATTGCTTCTCATAAGAATGCCAGAGATTTGAAAACACTTTGATTTTACTTGCTAAGTGAAGTATGATGCATGTATCTTCCAATATAAAATGATACAGCAATAACTGATTGAATTCTGATACTTGTGATGCTTCTGTGCAACTGTGTTATGGGAGAAGGTGAAAATACCCTACTTCAAAATGAATTGACAAACCTCTTTGGTGGAGTGAAGACAACGATTTTGACAGTGAATAAAAAATAAAGGCAAGGCCCTTTATAAACTTGTAACTCTGTAAATGATGAAGTACCTTAAAAATATACATAGTTTTGTTTTTTGTAAAAAGAGTAAGCTGAAGGTAGAACTGCAAAGATAGATTTGTCATATATATAAAAAAGTCAAGAAAATAATTATTGAGGAAACTTTAAATGGGTAGAATTTGAACAAGATTGCATTTATCATGGCTGTACAGATGAAGGTTGTAGGATTTATGATGTTACGTGATAAAGGCTTGATCAAGACATTTGGTTGGATGGAAAGGAAAAGTTGTGTCCTAATGATGTCAGGCAGGAAGAGCATGAAGTTAGACTTGATGGAAGAAATAGAAAAATGAGACTTGGATAATACCCAAGCTGTAAGTCTAAACAGGGTGATTACGGTTTGGAGATGAGCTGGGAGAAACAGGGAGTGCCTGAAGGCAAAAATGGAAAAGTATACATCAGTAAAACTGCCTTTGTTTGGTCTTATGGTTGGAAGTACATGTCAGAGAAAGGGAACATGATTTTAGTTGGGTCCGGGATGACAAAGCAGAAGGAAAGAGATAGAAGAGAGGTGTTGGTCCGAACATAACAGTCATGCTAGAAAGAGAATTTGTTTAAGGAGAAGGTGCATATCTGAACCATTATAGCTTTCTTTAGAGCTGGCAGGTTCTCATCTGTGTCCAAGATCCATGCTCCCAGGGCACCAAGAAGTGTCATCAGACACCTGGGGTTTCTGTCATGCCTTTCCCAAGGAGACCTTCACGATGGAGAAAATGGAATAGGGTTTGCCTCCTTGCTGTTGCCTGAGTGGCATCAGTTAAGTGGAGTAGGGTAATGAATTATCCTCATAGATTGTTCTGTTGTCCCATCATCTGTTCTACATTTGCTGTAGTAATCGTGAGTTTGGCGATACTCTGCCTTTTGTTGTTATGCTTAGGTAATGTTTTTTGGTTTTGCAGAACCATCTCCTTTCATGGGTTTTTGTTCTGACATTAAAATGCAACTGTCTACCATAAAAATATACATACATTTTAGAAATCTTATCTACCAGAAACTAGTCAAACATTGTGAGAAGAATGATGATGAAAATAAATGTGTGAGCCATGCAGGACTGTTTTTAGGCTTGTATTAATCTTAAAAGAATGTTAATACAAAACATTAAGAAATCAGAGAGCAGTCTCCACCTACATAAAGTCCAGAAGCTCCCTGCTGAGCTTTACTACACCAGCAAGTATAGATGATATGTAATTAAATTGATTTAGACCTTTTTATTGGCATCTGAACAAGCATTCCAAGGATGTAAGATTAATTTTTATTTTTTTTTAAGATATTTTAGTGATAGAAGGCTGAGAGTCAAGCAGATAGTTCTTATTTTTTGGCATAACTTTCAGAATTTTTCTCCTGGGAACTGTGCATGACAACCGCATTTTCCACATGTGGGTAGAAATGGAAATAATCTTTGCAGGTATAGATGCTTCTTAATATTAGTTGAAAGTAAAGATGTGCATAGGGCTTCTGCTCTATAAAGGTGAGAAAACAAATAACAACAAGTGTTAATTCATGTACACAGTATTTTTTTGTGTCTGCACAGCAGGTAAAAATGCTGCATTAATCCTGGAAATATCTGTCCTGCTGTGTAGTTTTCCTTCCTTTTTATTGCTTCAGTGTTTGGTCTTGTATGAATGCACCACACTTATTTTCATGTTATCATGACAGATTCCTCTTTGCTTCTAGTTATCCGTATAAAGAGACAGAAGCTCTGCATGACCTCAGTAAAGTATTCAAATGAACGACTACATTAAAAATATCTTGGTTTTCACAGTGCATTGTATATTTTATGTACATATGTTTTATTTTTAGTCTAAGTTATTGATTGCACACAAAAACACTAAATAAAAAGAACATTGTTACAATGTAATCCCGAGCACTTCTGATTATGGGAGTGTCAGAAGCAGAGTTCACGCAGAATCATCATAAGATTAAATTGAAAATTATCTAGACTATGTGACTCAAAGCATCCAGCGCTGCTGAGCACTCTGTGTGTGAAAACAAATCCCATTCTCTTAGTATCTAAAGATACACAGCGCATTGACAGTGCCACCCCCTATTAGCAGGCTGGAGGTCAGTATCTGTGGAACATACAATTTGGAATACCTCTGGCAAATCTGATTTAACTGAGTGGTTTAACTTTGTAGAAGTCTCTCTGGGGCAGGATGAAATTTAGTTCTCCAGGGAAGCACTTAGTTGTCCATAACAATCAGAATTTTCTTCTTCTTGCTGCTCCAGACCAACCTGAACTGTGCTTCAGAAACTATTAGCTGTGGTTGTGGTACCACCACAGAGCTCAATAACGTGTCTTTGATCAACGCCTGTTTTCAGAAAGGAAGTCAAATCTCCATCTGTATGTGTACAGAGACGAAGAGCCTGTGCTTCTTGGGGAGTAACTTCTCAGTGATTAGTCTCGTCATTGCTCAAAACTTGAGCTGGATGTCCAATTTGAATGAGTCTGTTTTCAGTAAGTGTCTTGGCTTTGTCTGAGGGGAATGCAGCAGCTGTGTCAGCTGGGGTAGTTCAAGAAGAACTTGTGCATTAGTGGAGGCTGCTCTGCATGATTGAAGTCACAGGGCTGCCATGTGTATGATGCTGCATGCTTTGTGTGCCTTCCCACTAGTTTTCAGCTGGGGTATTTTATTTTATTTTTGAAAAGAAGGGAGACTACTCCAGTTGTGGTCCTGAGGTCGTCTGCAGCCTAGGTGCATGCCTCTCTCTTTGCCTCAGGCAAGTGGTGCTCTCCATTCCTCTGGCATGTTGTTGGTCTGCACAGACATTGCTGGAGTCCAGGACAGGGTCTTGCCTCAGGTTTCTACAGGGAACCCTGCTTGTTGTGAAATACACATAATAATACATTATTTTATATGCTAAGTTTTTTTAAGGCTTGGGTACAAAAATCTCAGTGGACAATGCTTCATTTTGTGTCCAAATTGCTAGCTATTTGAAGCCTTTGTGTATGAATAATAGTGAAATCCCAGAAACGTGTGTTCCAGGGATTTACGTTGTTCTGGTTCTGTATTGGATCTGCAGGTGTCCTAAGATACATGTTGTAGAAGTAATTCCTGTCCTCTCTGCACCCCCTCTCCCTCCCACATGAGAATAATAATGAAGAGAGCATACAGATTTCTTATTAATTTTATAATTCAGCCTTGCTAGCCACACTAATTCCCAGTCAAACTTTGTCCTCCATGAGGAGTTGAGTGTGATGTATGTTATGTTCTGCTTTGGTCTGTATATTTGCCTACCTATCCTATTAATGCTATGTTATGCTCTGAGAGAGTTGAACAAAGGCAGTGTATAAAGGGGAGTAGTTTTTTTAAAAAGGGAAATGAATGCAGTAACTGAAAGAAGGGCGAAAGGACATAAAAATAAGACAAGTATCATATCAGTCATTTTAAGTCACTCTTCCAGACTGCTTTATGTGGCACTCACATTTTTCCAGCGTGTTTTTCTGATAATGCTTTATGTATTTTACTTGACACAGCAGGTACTTGGGATTTGTACTTTCTTATATGTGAATCAGAAAATGGGCTTTTTATTTAAAATTGGTACTTTTACACCGTTTTATGCAGCAAAGTGATGAGCTGGTGTACTAGTACTTCAAACTGGCAGGTCAGTAAAGCTTGGTTACAGTCAGAACACTGACTGAAAAAGTGACATCATGGAATCCTTTTTCTTTTTCAATGATTCCAGCAAAATGCAGTTTACAAGCTAAGATATGCCTGGGTTTAACTTTTGTTCTCCTTTTTCCCTTAACTGCAGACTCTGGCTTCTAAGAATGCATCTGTTTTTCTTCCATCTCATACATTATTGTTGGTAATAAGGGCTCTACAGTCGGAATTTACTCTGAGTGCTTCCATTTACTGTGCATCAGGCAGGCAGGCTCCAGTGTGTGCTTCTTTGTGTGTGTTACCATGGCAGAAATAAAAAGAGCAGACTTTTTTTTTTTAATTACTGTAAGCAAAAATTATGTACAGAGGAGCAGCAAGGGCTGTTTTCATACTGCTACCTCGTTGTTCATTATAAGAATTTGAAATATATGCTAGGGCCATGTTTATAAGCAACCAGGATGACAGAATCTGCCCCAGGGAAAGAAGGGTGGAAACAAGGAACAGAGAGGGTGGTTGAAAGCCCTCTGAAGGGATGTCTGAGACATGGGCTGCTGGTTGGGATCCTTTTCCTCAGCCTCCTTATGCAAAGTGCTCAGTGTGATCTGCTGCTGGGAGGATTTCTGGGGCTGTGTGCAACTTGCCTGGTACCTTAGGGGATAGTAAGTTAAAATAGTGCTGGACCTCTCAAAGATATATTTGGGACTTGCAGTATTATTCCAAGATACAGCTTCCACAGACAGTCCTCATCTAAGTTCTACTGAGCTAACCTGAAAATGTCTACTGGTGTTTTAAAGTACTTGAGGTGCTTTACAGAGTAATTAAATGAGAAGAGTGGAGATAAATGAAGCAGCAAGCGTGTGCTCAGTTGTAACTCAAATATAATGAAAACTCACATGGTGAAGGATGGGGATGCAGGTACACCTCCTGTAAGAAGCCTGCTGTATGCTTTCAGCTTGAAAAAAGAGGTCTGTTATAAACTTAAGTAAAATGAATCTTACAAGCAGAAAAAATCAAGTTGTACACATTCATGGTGGTTCTCCATGAATATTTCCATTGAAATGTTTATCCCAAGAATGTGAGATAGCAATACTTTATGTGAGGGTTGCATCTTCATTTTCCCAAGTGCTGCAAATTAAAATGGAATGCTGTTTCCCATCAGGTATATGATTTGGGGGCTGGTATGATGGATGCTGGAGTAATCTTCAGAACTGTTCCCATGTCAGATGGCCAAAACCATTGAAGCTATTGTGCTCCATAGGCTTCACTGAGGTTCCTGCTAGAGTCATCAGCGTATAGTCTAATGTTGACAATACCTCATCAGTTCTGAAGAACAAGTAGTTTGCATTATGTAAATGAAAGAAACATTATTTTTAATGAACCAAGAGGTCAGAGAAATCAATCTCTTGCATGATTTGGTACATGATACATTCAGGGAAACATCTTACTTGTCTTGGCACATGCAGGATGCTGTACTGGTGCTGGTTGGGGCAGCCTGTGAATGCTGTGCTGGATCTCAGGGATTACCTTGGTTTGTGGTTATGGGCCTGTCAGAGGCAGAACTGTGCCAAAATAGCAATAGCACTGAAATGTGCTGACTGGCATTGTCACTTGATAGGTGATAAGAGGTCATAGTGATAAGAGGTCATAGTTGGACCCTCCAGGTCAATGTTATCTTCATTTTGCTTACTGTGTTTTGAGCATTTTACAAAAGCTCATCTTGTGTCTTCAGTACACAATGAAGCGTTTAATTATTGAAAGTTCAAATTAGGTCTAGAAATGGAAGTAATCTGAGTCTTATGGAGAAAACGGTGTCTCCAGACAATACCAATAGCAGCTCCTCAAAGCCGAGCTGCGTCTTGTCTGCCCAGCTGACCTTGGGGCATCCCTGCAGCTCTGAGTCAGCAGGGAAACTTCAGATTCCTCTCCAGGTTGTTTCTGGAGCTTTCACTGGGCAGCAAAAATGTCACTCAAACCCCTTGTAGTTTAATGAACTCACTTCTCTGCAAAGAATGAGTTAGATGAGATCACTTCCAAAATATGTGCTTGTTCCTCTTCTGACCTAAAATGTCTATATTTTGTTCCCTGATGTCACGGGGCCAAACTTCTCTTCATTGACTTTAGAAGACTGTGATTGTGGTACTGCGTTGGATGCAGTGGGGGCTATGTAATTAGCATCTGAAATCATCGATTAATAGCATGTCTTCTTAAATTTATTTTCCCTTCTGGAAAAAAGCGTTGATATTTTAAGCATTTTAACTGTTCCTGCTTATTTTTACTTCCTTTTATGACATGAAAATTCAGTTTGCTGGTTTATTTTGAGCCTGACTGGAAGGCTAAGTTTGTTTATTTTGGCAGCTTAGTTGTAGATCAGCCAAGAGGAAAATGAAAAACTGTAGCCTGTAGGCATTCTGCATGTGCTTATCTAAGTACTGCTGGAGCAGGGATAGCTGTCTCTTTCATAGGGAAGGCAAAAAGGCTGGGAGAAGCCTTACTTATTTATATTTTCTCTGTTTGCTTTTTACTGTTTCAGTTATGGGCTGCATCTTGAGGGTGACAGGTCTGTTGTCAGTATTGGCGGAGGCATAGGCACACCTGCAGACAGAAAGCTGAGGGTATGTTCTAAAGTACTTTTGCCCAGAAGTTTGAATTAATGAATTAAATATTTGTCTTTTCTTCTTGAAATATTTTGAAAATAGCTTGAGGCTATATATTTCCTGTTTGAGTCTTAAGCTAACAGTGAATCAGAAAACAATAATAGTTTATATAGGCTCCATTTTTTGGTGTTCTAGTTCAAAAAAGGGTATGAATTCCACCAGATTGGGCACAGCCCTGGTACCCTCAAAACTCCACACTCTAATTGCAGTCCAGGACAGGCATTGTTGGGTTTTTACTGCTCACACACCTCACAGGTTTTATTGGTCCCATCAATACCATTACGGGACACATGAAGGGTGCAGAAGGAGACCTGCTGCCACCTATGACTCCTAACACCCCACAGCAGAAGCATCCTCTGCATCCTGGTTTTCTGTGGGTGATGTAAGTGCCATCAACCACCACTGAAGTGTAGAGCTTTGTGCCTGGGAGCTGGCAAGTAAGTTAGGGACACCTAATTCCTGCTTGAATGGGATTTGTAACATCCAGACCATGCGGTACACTGCCATACTGAACAACTGTGTTTTACAAATCCTGTGATGCTCTTAATTTGCTTTTACAAGGTGCAGAGGAATAGTGCAATATCATATATTTCACACAGGAATATTTTAAAGATCTGTAATTATGAACTTTCCAACATGTATGACTTTGCACCGTGCTTTGAGTGCTGTGTATCACTGGGATCACTTGGAATTTTTTCTTGCAAGAGATGCTAAACATGCAAAATTCTTATTTCTTAGGAATTGGTAAAAGTTGAAATACTATTGCTGTTCTTTTTAAAAAAAGGTAGTAGTGAGGGAGAGAGAATAAAGCAGATTGAAAAAGTGAGGGACCCATGTGTTTTTTGGTGACTTTTTCATTTGTTTGTTTTCTTATTGTAATGCTCCTTGCTAAAAGGCATTTATCTGCTGATGACTTGGGTATTGTTTTTATGTCAGTTCTTTCACTAATAAACTATTCTTCCTTTTATTCTAGTCATACATGAACACTTAAGCCTAATAAAATTCTTCCTTGCCCATCTGAGAGAAAACCCATATTCATTCGCTCTGGGAAGGCCATCGCTACAGCCCTGGTGGATTAGCAGATGAGAAGCTTATTCCAGAAAAACAGCTTTTTCAGGAAAATTACTTTGACAGAAAACTCTAATTCATGTGACCAGAATTCACATGCTTTAAAAATAATTAGGGTTAATGGCTTCAGTTAAAAATAAATACATAAACCAAATCCAGCAGTAGATTTGGCTGTTGCTTGGCGGCCTTTCTGTGGCTGCAGCTCTCTCCTGGGGTAAATGAAGGGGAGAAGGAGTTACTGATGGGCAATGAGAAGACTTTATTGCCAGAAAAACAAAATTGCTCCTCTCTTTTTAGCTACAGCTCTGTCTTTGAGTAGCGGGGACACAAGCAGCCTTGCTGCAGAGGTGCAGTGTGTTGCTGCTGTGCTGCAGGAAGGCTGCAAGTCACAAACCTCATGGGTTTAACCCATGTATACTTGTAAGGAACAGTATGAGCGGGCATTAGGGAAAATGGGCATTGAGGTGTTGAGCACTGCTGGGAGTAGGTGGTGGGGTGCAGGACCCTGGGGTGCAGCTGCTGGTGGCATCACCCATATGACATCCCTGCACTGGTACCTGGTGTGCCCCACTGTCAGATGTTGGTGGCTGGACTGGCAGTATGATTCCCCAGTTCCCATTATGGAGAGAAAGTGTCTGTATATTCTTGATGTATCCTTAAATCATTGAAAAGCCTTTGGGAAGGGAAAAGGGGGAAAAAACCCTCTGGGAGAAGGGATTCTTTTGATGGCCTTTATGACCTATGCACAGCACTGAGTATCATTTCCCCGCTTCTTTTAGTCCAGTAACAAATTCAAATTGTGGATTTACTGCTGCTTTGCTACTCTAAGTTGTGTGCCTGAGGCAGCACCTTCCCACTGACTCGTATGTTTTTCCACTCTTTATGTGTGTGCGGGGGAAGTGAAAATGACTGAGGGAGCATTGGGCTTCTGCACCAGCCTGCATAGACCTGGCTGAAGGGAAAACGGCTTTACTAGATCTTTTGTGGGCCTAACCCTAATTGCATTTCCTTATGCTGCTGGAACACATTTCTCCCCCTTCTGCCTCTGATCCTATGGCAACAGAACTCACAGGTCATGATTAAATAACAGCAAAATCTGTCTGTGGCGGTTTGATCCACGTGTGCTGTGGCGACAGCTGCATGGGGCGGGAGGAATTTCCATGTGTGTGCGTTCTTATAAAAGTTTGGGATAAATGTATTTGCAGAAACAGGACAACTCCCAGTGCATTCATGTGTAAACCAGGCTCTGCTAACATAGTCAGTTAGCACAGGGCTGGTGATGGACAGTGGGATTTGAGGTAGTGTGGGCACCTTGTATGGCTGTGCTGCCAGAGCGTTGTCACTCTGCCCTGTCCCAGACAGGGATGTCCCAGTGCTGGAGCCTGCTGGGAGCCTGGGCTGGTGGTGAGGAGTATTCCTAAGGTTTAATGTGGGAAGGTTTATGTGCCCGGTTGTGCTGGTGCTCCCCAAGTCAAGCCAAGCAGGCGATGGCCAAGCCAAGCCTGGTGAGGAATGCACCCAGCTTTTCCCCAGAGGAAACATGAGGAAAACATCTTGTTTTAAGAGGGATATTTAATATGTTTTTCATATTTGAGAGCAGTTAATGTCTGGGAATGTCCTTTTGCTCCCTAGCCAGCATGATTAATATTACTTTTGATCTTTCTTTTTATTTTATTTTTTTAAATTTAGATTAAAAGTGATTTATCTACAACAAAAGCAACCGCAATTATTTACTCTGTATTAGCATTTAAAGTTGTTTCCTTTTAAACATGTTTTTTTGGGAGGGTGGAAGTTCTTAAATAATAAACATGGCTCAAGTTATTTTTAGATTACAGTATTAGGAGATACTTGGAAGGAGAGCTGAATTTTAGCATTTGAGCAGCAAACCAGGGAGTTAAGACTCTGGGAGAAGTGCAAATGTAGAAAGGCAAAGCTAATAATGTGTTTTCAACTGACTCAAGCTAATTTTACAGAGTGCCTAATGAGAATGCTTCCCTCACTGCACCCAGATGGGTTTGGTCGCTGCCTTGCTATGTTGCCAGCCCTGTGCTGTAGGGTACATGGACCAGCTGGTGGGCACAGGCAGGGGTGCAGGGCTTGACCAAAGATGGTGGGATGCACCCATCCATGGCATATGGGAAAGCCTCCTCTATTCGACTGGTTTTGAAAGGTGGCAATAAAAGCTTCTCTCAGCAGTGTGTTGTCGTGTGGGTTTTTTTTCAGATTATGCACAGATAATTCAAGACACGCTTGAGAAAGCATGTCAGGATTATTTCTGTAGCTTTCTTGACTGCAAAGCTGGAAGTTTCATCTGCCTGGTCCTTAAGGCCGCAGTCTGGCTGGGTACTATGTAACCACTGAACACCTCGAGGTTGCAGGATGGGAATGATGGTATTTTAATATGTATTAATTGCACTATGGTTCCTTCCAGAGCCAGCAGTGGGAACAATGTACTGAGGCTGGGGATGGCCTCCTTCTGCCCAGGGAATGGTGAGCTGCAAATGCAGGCCCACGCCAGCCCTGAGAACAGGTGGCTTCTAGGGCTGAGTACGACTTGCTTCATGCATCTGGCTGGGACACTGCTGGTGCTTGGCTGCGCTGAAGTGGGGAAAAGAAATGCCTGCTTTGTTTCCTTATTTTTCTCAATTCAAGTGTTTAGAGGCTATCTCAGCTCATGTGCTAACTCTGGGAGATGTGAGAACTGGTGATCCATCCATCACCTGTGTGAGGAGTCTTGGATGCGTAGGTGAAAACTGTGGGTGTGGAAGGATAGAGGCAGCGTCTGTGGTTGCAGGTCCCATACATGCAGGAGGATTGCACCAGCTTTACAGCCAATGAAGTTCTGGCCCAGGCTTTCACAGGTTTTGTACTGATTTTGTACTCAATTTTTCCTAATTTAATTTTTTCAAAACTTCAGATAATAGGTGAGGGTTTTGTTTGGTATTGTTATAGTTTTATCTTGTAAGACTAAAATCCAGCTTATAGTAATGCTGAAGAACAATGTAATGTGGTGAATTCTGATGGACAAGAGTCCTTTTTACCCAGAAGCAAGTTTTCTACAGATGCACTTCCAGGCATTGAGGAGCTTGTTTTTCAAAAGAACACAACTAAATGCCAACAGATGTTTCCAGCAGCAAACAGTTTTACTATATCACGGGTGGTACCAGATGGCCCTTGAGTTGGCACCATTCATGCGCTCAGTCACCCTGCTGCTGAGGGCTTGTAGTGAGTGTTGTGGTGATGTGAACATCATTAGTAGGCATGTGATTACTTGAGATGAGATGGGTCTGCCTTCACACAATGACTTTTATGAATGCTTCCGGTTACTTATAAGCATAAGCATTATATGTAAACAGGCTTCATTTAACTCAAACTGAATTTAATTTAAAATTGTAATTGTGAGTAAATTCTGATGCAGGAGAAAATGTGATTTTTAGGGAAATAAAACTTGATTACATTTGAAGTAATATTTCAACCTCTTTTGTATCAAGCTCTGACCATTAAATACTTGATCTTTGGGAAATCTTAACAACATTAGCTTGTGATTTCTATGACCCACTAATGAGGCAAGATAAAGTTGACAAAATTTTGTTATTACTATGTGAAATATTTAGATTCTGTTAAAAATCAGATACACTCCACAGAAGTGATTTGTAGGAGAGGGTGTGAAATCAACATGTACAGCATGGCCAGCCCGATGCAGGCACTGGCATGATCTGGAGCCGGGACACTTGGGGGTGTGTGACTGGTGGGCACGGGTGTACCCACAGCTGCAGAACACTGGGTGGTCAGTGGTTCTCACAGGGGAATCTGGCCTCTCCACATCATGCCTGTATCAGCAGCAAGAGCATGTTTCTCCTGGATCACCTGCCTGGGGTGTCTCCTTGGCAGTCAAAGTCAGTTAAGATCCAGCTGAGTAGGTAACAGAGGCCTGTGGACTGGGATGCACTGAGTTTGGATCTTACCCTTTTCTGCTAACAGCTTTCTGCCTCTGGCCATGCCATGTCTGCTTAATGATAATGTATTAAAAAACAAGACTAACCTATTGAGTCTGTGATGCATGAAAAAGCTAAAAGGATAATCCCAAGTTACTGCTTTGCTACTTATAGAAAACAGAACCAAGTTTTTCATTTTGTAGTAAGACTTGGTATGATAGCACATTATGTACCATATGTGTGACTTTCAAAGAAAACACGGTTTATCTCTCTGATTTGATTTAAGCCTGGAATGAGTTACAGAGATTTCCTTTTACTTACACCTTCCATTATTGTTCTACAGGAGCCATTTGAGTGGAAATACAGCAATGATCTGATTATGGTGCAGTCACCCATCTTATTTTCACCCTTAAATGCCCAAAGTGATGTGTGTCCATCCCAGCTGGGACTGAGGCACCAGAAAGTGTTTCTGCAGGACTTGTGTGTGAAATCCTGTGACGCAAACTGATCCTGTTGTCACCTCCTGGGACGTTGGCTCTTGTGAGGGTTTGCTAGGGGGTGCCAGGGTTACCATGGCAGCAGGAGGCAGATGGCCTGAGGCTGACCAACCTTTTCCTCAGTCCCAGGGTTTGATTCAAACTCAAGAGTATGAATTGTTCAGACGCGGCTACACCAAAAGCATACTGTAACACAAGCAAAATAAGGATTCAAATTGAAACTGATCCTTAGTTAATTCCTTCTACAAAAACACTCCTAAAGAGATCTTTTATGTTTCTGAAGCCCATGCATGTTACAGCAATGTGCCTTTCCAAGAAAGTACAGTATTTCTTGTTTTAATATATGAATAGCCTTTTGGGAATTGATACACAGCCATTATTGGTTTAATGCCTTTCAGTGTTCCAGTAACTGATACCTTTCTTTAGTTCTTTAAAGCTGAAATTTTTCTTGCCTGGTATCTGTTAAAATATTTCTTTAAATAATTCAGAGTCTGTTGGATTTCTGGATCTTGGTGTGAAAATAATGTCCCTTTTAAATTCCCCCTTTGTGCATAGCCAAAAACCCCCAAATCATTAAACCTGGTATTTCAAATTCAGTAGGTAATGTGATTACTGTTGAAGAAGGAAGGAAGTAGAAGCCAATTTTCTAGAAAACAGGTGCAGTAGTTTTAAATATATGGATATTTCAAGCTGGAGTACTTGTGGATGAGTACCGGGGTAGTTCTAAGTTGGAAGTTTTTCTGTGAAATACATTTGATTAAAAGGCAGCAGAGTTGCATATGGACTCACTGGCTCCAGGACCTGGTACGTGTGCAGCTGGAGCTAAGTCAGACATTTTTCACTTCCCATTGCCTATGCCAGGCTCACCAGGGCCCTGAGCTGAGCCACAAGGCTGTGACATGGCTGCTTCCCAGTGTGGTGCTGGGTGAAGGAGCTCCTCACTCCCATACCTTTCTCATTCCAAAAGACCATAGCATGGCAACTCCTCTGGGTTATTTTACTTCATGCGCCCCAGGCAATACCTTCTGTACAAAGTGGTGGCAAGATGGACAATATAGACTAAAATATTCTAAACAATACACCATATGTGCAACATCCGTGTGAGCATTTTGTTTGTTCCTTTTACCCTGCTCTGTCCCTTATGGCAGAGCTCAGTGAGGTGGTGCAGGGAGGCAGCCACTTTGCTCTTACCACTTGGATTGCCTGTACTTGGTTTCTTGTTTTTGAGTCAGACATGAGCCTTGTCATGGTGTTGTTGATACCTTGGCTGGCTGTTGTGCTATTGCGGGGCTTGGGATGGACTGACTCTTGGTTGGGCTTTTGCACCTCCTTAGTTATTTGGTAATACAGAAAGTTTCTGTGCTTCATATTAGCGTTGATAATGTCACAAAAATTGGCTGCAAAAAATCACGTGGTTTTTTTTTGTTCTGGATGCATGAACTCAGTCTTGACTGAAGGAGCTGATAGTTTTCTCTGTTGTGGCTGATGCAGTTAGGGGTTTTTTGCCTTACTAGAAGTATATGACAAAGAGATGGTGCCAGAGCAAGCCCATTTCTTGAGCCATGACTCATTTCTGGGTATCAAATGGTCATGACTTGCTTGTCACTTTTTGTGTCCTTGAACACAGACTCCATGACTCTGTGCCACTTTCTGATACCATCATTTATTTGCAAGGCTGCTCTGCTGAACATTGCGTGATTCTCATTTACCTCCTTGAAACTGCCTTGGCATGAAGTTTTCCAGGATGAACATATCAGATACAGGATAAGTTTCCTTGTTGTGGGTGATATTGTGCTGTGCTCTCCAAACTTGACCTCTAGGCTATGGTAGAGATGTTTTCTGGTTGAATCATCCTTTACTTTGTGCTATCACATACCTGAGCTCCCTGTGTGGTTAGCCCTAGTTATCCACTTGGATTAGCTAGCAGAATATTTTGATTAATGCGACTCCTGCAGGGTAACATTTTCTGTTTCAGGATGCTGAGAAACCTTCAGGCTCTCCACTTTGATACAGTTGTTTGTTCTTTTAATTTTTAGGGTGCAAAACATAACTTCACTTGTAATGAGTTTACGCGGCTAGAACTACCTTATTCTGAAAGGGGAAGATCCTGTCATCCATCTTTGTTGCATCTGTATTTAGTGTATTATAACAAATACAACCAGCAGTTCAAAAATCCCCTGTGTTTAGGAATGCTTGTGCTACTTCAGAAGGGGTGTTCTTGGTCTTGTGCTGCTCGTTCACCTGGGGCTTGTTTCTGTTAGGCTTACAGGTTCTTTTCTTGTCACAGTCTTCACTGCTTTGCACTCCTGATGCAATAGGCTCAATGCTTTTTTATACTCAGAAATGTTAGACTATTCTTATTGATCTTGCACAAATACCTCCAGTAGTTTACCCACATTCTCATTTTCCACTGAAGTCCTCATTATTATATCTGGAGTGTGAATATATTAGTAACAGGATGGTTCTCTGATTTCAGTTCTTCCTGAGGTGTCTCAAGGTTTGGCAAGTGGTTCCTCTGAATTTGTAATTTTTATTTTTAAATTAAATGTCTCTAGTCTTTACAGCAGAGTCTACCCATTCCTCCCTAAGTGCTCCAGCACTGCAGATGGGATACTTTTACTTCAAATCCCCAGTGAGCTGAAAAATATATCCTCAAGAGCACTAAGAGTTGTGAACACTGTAAATAAGAGCATCAATCACAGAGGTATAGGAAACAGATGTTGTGGCTTTCGGTTCAAATTCAGGGACTGCTGTGGCAAAATACCATAGACTTGTTAGATGCCAAAAGGTGCTACAAACCCATACAAACCTATTGGATTTAAATGTTGATGCCTCAGAGGTGGTGATTACCATGCTGGCTCACCAGCTGAAGGAATTTGAAATAGGTTGTGAGACCTATTCAGGACAACATGTCCTGAATTTGATAAAAACGTGCTATTTGTGAGTGACAAAATTAGTTGAAGGGAACATTAGTGAAATCTACTCATCTTCCTTATTGGAATATGCTGCATTTCTCTTTTTTGGAAAGTTTGGAAACAGATGCTTCTTAGTGGTCAATGTATAAATCCAGAGTGCCTGTGCCTCTGTGTGTGCAACCCTACAGGCTCCTCTGCCAGTGTGCTTGGAAGAAGCACGTGGGTGATGCAAAGAGCAAGAAGGACCTGTGGAGTGGTAGACTGTAGGACGTGTGTGGTCCATGTCAACACCTGTGCTGGAATCCTCATCTTGCACAACTCATGCTTTTAATTCATCAAGGTCATTACTTTACACCCCTTAAGGTGGCCACAAAGTATGTGTCTCCCATAGAGGTCAGGTTAGTGCAGTGTTAGAGGAACCTCTACTTTGAGGGTAGGAGGAGAAGCAAGCTTTTCTTGCCAGATAATATAACTGTAGGGCACCTAGGTTTGATAAGTTACAGATAGTTTTTGGGATGCCAAGTTGTGGTCAATACTTTGGTGAATATGAGCTATGCGGTTCAGTGATTTTAAGAACAGTTATTGCTACTGTGCTTGGGTGTGAAAATTTATCTTCTGTCACCCTCACTACTGTTATAAAGTATATAAACAGGGTTTTTCATCTGCTTTCCATTTACTGTAACATTTTGTTGTCTTTGCCATGGGTGTTTAAAACTGAGATGTTCTAAAGAGCCCTGCATGAAATTTTAGAGAAACTGGACCTTTCATCTATGCAACAGCAGGATGCCAGATAAATGAACAAGAAAAAAAGAGAAATTGTTTTTGAAGCAATAGGGAAAAAAATAACAGTAGAAGCAATTATTTTATCAAAGGTTTAGTTTCTTTCTTTTTTTTTTTTAAAAGACCTTTCCTCTGTTGAAGCTGGCAACCTTCTTATGTATGTTTGATTTGTAGTTTTCCCAAGGTCCAGATGAAAAATGTCAGCTGGAAGATGTGTACTGTTAATAAGCAATCACAATGGCACCAGTGCTTTCAGTGAATTTTGGAGAATTGCAAATCTCTAGTCATGTGTCCGCAAAACAGGCACAGGTTTCTCCTTCGTATCTCAGTTTCTTCCCTGACTATGGGCAGACCTTTTGGAAGTTTAAGGATGGAGGTAGTCTTTGTTTGTTATGTTTTTGCTTCTCGTGAAATAAAATGTGCTCCTCATGATAAGGAACTAGACTATGATCCATCAATCCCTGTTTTCAGGCCACTGAGCAGTAATCTCCACTCAGGTTGATTTGGTTTGCATTAGTGACCTGACTCTAAAGTTCAATACCACATTGCTAGTTCCAGGCCCTTTCAACTGCCTGCTGGTTTTGATAGTTTTTCTTCTACTGAATTATCTTCTACCTGTTGCTTCTCACCACACTGAGAGAAGTTTCCCCTGAGGTGATGGAAGCTTCTGCTGGAACTCCAGCTGAACCACACTGGTTGGCTGGGCTGGCACTGACTTGCTCCAGGAGTGCAGGTGGAGCAGCTTGAAGTTTTGTGTTCTGATGGTGGTCCAGTGGAAAGGAAAAATATTTTATTCTCTTTGTATGTTGTATGACAAGCTGGGAACAGACTGCAAATATCACTGTGCTCTCCCAGAATTAATTTGCAGCAGAAGAAGTGTTTAAGGAGAGAGCAAAGCCACCAGCTGTGACAGCATGGAGTCACAGGAAGGAAAGTTATATATGGAGCTGGGACAGACTGCTTGGCTCTTCTTTACTCACATGCTAATAAAAACACAGTTCTGGAGGAGCTATGTTGTCCAGAACATGCAGGACTAAGCATCCTATGTTGGATGGCTTATTTAAGGATGAGAAAAACTTGGAGAAACCTAAAATATGTATAAACATATCTCATCCTCTTCTGTTTAAAAATGCATTATTATACCTTGTATTAATTAAATAGGGTGAACGGGCAGAGAAGGGTTTTGCACTGCCAGTATATATTGAAACTGGAATCTTGTTTGAATTAACATGATGTCTGCTGGGTGAAAGAAACTTAAGGAGATATATAAGGCTGAAGCTTCTAGCAGTCCATACTGCCTTTACTGAAAAACATATTTATATCTTCCAGACTAGTAATTAATCACTTGATAGGATTTTTTGGGATGTGCATTCACAGAAGATCTTTTTGTACTGCCAGTAACCACAAAGCATGGGCAAAATTAAAATACTGATTTAATTTATTGTGTCGAAGCATGGAATGGGAATGTTGACAGGCCAGGATTTTAGAACCACCTATATTTTTAAAAATAGAAAACAAATGCTGCTCCTTACAAAAATTAAATTACATTAATAGCAGCTTTCTAATACACTACTGAGAAAGAAAATAAAGTTTTGACATTAATTAAGATGTGAAGAAATGCATAATTTTTAAAGAGAATACATTTCAAAGTTGTCTATAAAAATAAGATACTGCCTTTTTTGAAATGCACTTTCAAAACATGTAGCTGACTTGAAAAATTAAAAATAATTGCTGAAAAACTTTTGTATTTTGATAGCTTCTGTAGCTAATCTGAGGAGCCTCTGCAGCTCCTTCATTGCCTTTGTGTGCTATTGATACCACTGATGGGACTTGCAGAAACAAGACTTTGACCATGATCAGTTGGTAAGCAGGTGGGGCTATGGGATGCTGCCTGCAGCCTAGGGCACTGTGCACATACGTGGACACTGTACACATGGGGCAAAAAAGCAGCTGTTTGGTTACTGTAGATTCATTAGACATTACCCATGTGCATGTTTACAGCTGCCCACTCTCATGGGATCTCTGTGCTGTTTTAGTACCTGTGTGTTTGAAGGAGGGTCCTCAGCACTGGAGGACTTGGAAGAGTGGCAGAAGCTCTTCCTTCTATTTCTGTGCACGGAAGTGCCTCTGTGGGTTTGCAGTGAGCTCCTCACACCTGCAGAAGCAACTCCTCATTGCAGCTAAGAGAAACAGCTACAAGCTATGGGTCTGATCTGGTCACCCTGGCCTAGCCTGTGCAAATGCAGATGATACAACATCCAACGTGAAACCTGTGACTTGCTCCTGCTCTTTGCAAGTTATTTAAAGGAAGCCATTTTTATTTATAAAAAAAAAAAATTAAAAATTCATAGAGCCTGACACAGCAAAGCACATAATCCCAGCAGCAGACAAAAGATGCTTTTCATGCAGGGAAAGTTGCAGTTTACCAATTTCCTTCTTGCTATGACTCTTATTTTTGTTTCTTCCTTTGCTTCAAATATAAAGCATAAAGGTCTCATCAAGGCATAAGGTTATGCAGGAGATAAATTAATTGCATCTTTAATTTGCTTGGATCCAATTGGAGCAACTCAAATATTTTAAATGTAGATTTTAACTTGTAATGGTTTTGTGGTCTTGATGGTTTTAATGTTCTGGAAAATTACATTGTACTGAAACATCAAATGGGGTGAGGTCACAGCTTGGGGCGGGAATGCACAGTGAGTGGTCACCAGCTGTGTGTCACCACCATCTATCATAAAAAAGCCTATTTGCTCTCTGGCCCATTGGTAAACTGTTACAGTATAATCTGAACACCATTTATCATGAAGGTGGACAGCCCTGGCTAAGAATAAATTTTTTCTTTCAAGAGTTCTTGACTGTATTTCCTCTTACTCCTGGATATATTTGTGTGATGCCTGCAGCAGATGTCATCTCACAGTTTTTCTTTGCGGACTGTCTTGCATTGTCATGCCTGTGGTCATGGAGGGGTGGCCCTGTTCACTGCACATTGCTGGGGGCAGCTGCCAGCAGTGCTCAGTTTGTGGTCATCTGCAGTCTGGTTACATGGCATGGGAATGCTGAGAAGTACCAGTTTTTTTCTGAGGATGCTTGTAGATATGATGAGTGGGAAGGCCTTGTGTGCTTGCCTGCCCTCCGTGAAGTGCCTCCTGTGCAAAACTGGAGTTGGATTGTCTCTGCAGACTCATGTATTACTGTGTTGTGCAATGAGTAACAGCACTTGAATGTGTGAAGGATGCCCAGTGCTCCTCATTGGCAATGCTTTCTGTTTTTCTACCAGCTACTGCTCTCTGCCTGCATATGCAAAGGGAAGATGAAACAAGTTCCAGATAAACTATTACTCAACTTTTCATTTGACATTGTGCAAGTATCCTCCTTTCCAGCTTGAGAAATACCACTTGTTTGAAAAGTATTATCATGTGTCATCTTAGTGATCTGTGAATTAACAGAAATATGCTTCCATATAAGGTCATTTTTATCACCATAATAAAGTTTAATTGTGTGACTGTTGCTTTGAGACACTTTGATCTGTGTCTGTTGTGAAGACTGTTTTCTCTTTGAGTTATGTATCACTTTTAGCATGACTACAGAGAAATCTACTGGTGCAGCCTTTTCACACAGGACCTCAGAATGCTGCGTAGGATTAGAGTTGTATGATCGCTCTTTGTCACTGCAAATGCTCTGGAATATTGTCTATTTCTTGTCCTGGCACTTGAAGAAGGGCACTGAAACAGTGAGAATCCGTGAAGGTGACTAAATAAGTGGAAAATTTCTTGTAGTGACAGATGGAAAAAGAAATCAAACCCCTTACATTATCAAAAAGGCACTTAATAGGTGACTTAAATGTGGTCAGTAAGTGCCTACACAGGCAAAAGGAATTTGCTGATAGAGAGCTCTTAAAAGTAGCAGGAGAAATGTATAATGAGATTTAGTGAATTGAATTCAAGGTAAACAAAAAATTTGACTAGAAATAATGTACATGTTAATCAAGCAAGGTGATTAATCACTGGAACAACTTAGTGGCCATTATGGTGGATATTTTAAAATCAAGATTGGATGATTTTCTAAAACCTGCAGTTCAAGTGCAACTATTGAGCTTTAAACTGGAAGGAATACAGAAAATTCTGGTGGCCTGTATTATGCAAAGTGTCAGATCCAATCATCACGTTATCTGGAGTCTATGAATTAACAAGGCACTTTTGTTTCTGAATAAACATGACCTCCAATCCCTCAAAATTTCTAATAATTTCCTGTTTCTTGAATAATTCGGCAGTCCTACCAACCAGTGGTTTTGAGATGATACTTTATTCCATCACGGTGAATTGTCTGAATGTAGGATTTCTCCAGAGGTGATCCAAGGTATAGAAAATAAACGATAATGCAACAAGCCGTTAGAAAAAAATACTTGATGCTTCTACCTTTTTTGTGTATTCCTATCTGTTCTTTCTTGAGTCTCCAGTGCTTTACATGACTGTGGCACACATGTCAAGCACACTGTTATGCAAGGCTTGAGTGACAATCCCAGCTTTAATTTTGTTGCCTTTGATGAATGAGACAACATTAGTGTAATCGGTTTTATTATTTGGTGTTTACCATACCTATGTATGTACATCATATTAGTTTAATGATAGAGAGCGATGATGGGATAAACGGCAAGGAACTGAGAGAAATAACAAAGGATATAAAGGGTTTTCATTTTAATAAACTGCACACTAACACGTACTGTTAAAAAAATACTCCTCTTACAAAATATGATGCAACACAGGGTGAAAACAATGAATTATGGGCATAAAGGCATAACACCAAAGAGTGGCTAGACTGTCATCCTCAATCAGAGGCATAACTTTTGGAAATTACTTTGAAGGTTATCTTGGAATAACTTCCCAAATTGACTTTACAACTCAAGTGCAGAGGAATTGATGGATGGATGGTAGTCAAGGAAATTAAACGTGGGTGACCATCTGCATGAGCAGAGATTTTTATGCAGGATAACACCTCACCTGTTCATTTTTATCAGAAAGTGATTACAGATTGTGCCCAGAGTTCTGTAATGATGACAAACACAGTAGAGCTTTATTTCTTCCAAACAAGATCTCCATCAGTCTGGTCCTGTAAACAAGATTCACTTGCTGAGAAATCGGTACAAGATATATTTTCACATCCTTAGAAAGCAGGGTTCAAATCTCCATCAGGATGGTGAAGTCAGTCAACTTAAATTCCCTTCTTCATGAGAGGAAATGAGTCACAGTTTTTTATCTTCACCATTCGTTCCATGGGAAAGTCTTGCCAAAATACCTTTTCTTTATGAGATGCTTCCATTTGGGATCTACATGGCAATTCCCATCTTGGCCAATGTGCTGATGAGACAGTTCACTTTGGTTGAAATGGGAGATGGCTGTTTCCACAGGTGATAAAGGGATCAGCCAAGGCTTGCCACTGTGGTTCTCTGTGTTGTCAGATATGCAGGACTTGGGTTATTCTGTGTGTGTTGCCGGATGTAATCCAACTGTGCAAATCCCAAGGTCAGAAGAAACAGTGGGGGACCAGTAGAAGATGTTGTGGTAGAAAATGTTGTGTGAGGGGCTTTGGGCATGGCCGTGGTGGTGAGGCAGTTCCCAGTGCATGCCCCTGGACTTCCTGTGGCATACTTCAGCCTTCGCACCATGCTGCCCTCCTTACATCTGCAAATGTTGTGATAATATATTTATCTCTGTTAAATCTGAAAACTAACAAAGGCTCCGAATTCTCTTTAATTCCTACAAAAAATTGCAGTGGCATTTATTGTATGTATTGGTGTTTTCTGAAAACAACTTACTCAGATACTATCTTTGCATTGCTTTTATTTATTTCCTCTCCTCATATTTTCCTGTTTACTTTCCAGTTCCTTTCCTTTTGCATATGATTATATTAAAGCACATACAGTTAGTTACATAGGGCAGTTTGTTTTTTTGTGACAGAGGATCTAGCTGTTTGTGTATTATTCAGGTATTTTTCTTTTCATATTCCATTTATTTTCTTCTGCCCAAACAATGACCTGGTGTAGAAAAGGACCCAGGTTCTGCTTGTTTGCAGCCTGCCAAATGCATTCATGTTTAATATGCACAAGCCCTCCAACAGGAACACATTGGTTTAAATAGTTGAATTAAAAACTAATGTGGGATGGTGTCTGTGTTTGTTAAATGCAATGTTAACATGGTCTCACTAGTGCTGTGCTAAACATATCCCTCTCTCTGATCCTTTGCCTCCCTGTTTCCAGCCACCCTCCGGCACTGTTGTTCAGCTTCTTGTTTCAGCCTCAGCACAGTCCTCACTGGTGCCAAGGTGAGCCCAGGCTCGCTGCAGTGAACAGGAGAAGCTTGTGGTGATTTCAGCTGCCCGAAGATTTCATGCTGGCAGTGCTGGAGTTCTGCTAGAGCAGAAAATAACCAAAGGCTGCTTTAGCACTGCCTTTGCAGTACAGCCCAGTCAAATCTGATGGGAAGGAATGTGTGAATGAAGCAATGATGCTTTAATTTGTGGTTTAATTGAATGAGATAAAAATAATGAAAATTTAAAAACTCTATAAACATAATTGAGTTTTCAGAGGAAATATTTCTGCAAGTTAAGGCTATTTCAAATAACATGTACAGAAGTTTTTGTATTGGAATTTGAAGGACTCTTTCATTTGTGAACTGACCAGATACATTTAAAAAATGACAAGAAACCACAAACAGATTTTCAAACCTGTTTCAGGACAAGTGAAATTTTGGTATGATTTACAGTATTCCTGGGGGAATGCTTCACAGCACGAGTCTCTGTTTCTTCTGGGACTTTAAGAGGCATTTGTTACATGTGTTTCCATGTTTTAAGAATCAGGTATTATTCCATGTACTGGTACCAAATGGTTTTGTCCTGAAATGGGAAGAGTTTTATTGCTTTGTTGAAGTCAGGGTCAGGAGGCCAGAGGATGCTGTTTGTTTCTCTCTCGGTTAAGAACTCTATCCATTGACATCTCTTTGGATTTATTCACACAATGGAAATTGCAGATGACAGTTTCTCTGACTTTCTTTTGAGATTCATTGTTTGCAGAGTTTTTTTTTTTCTTAATGAGCTGTTAACTCATAACAGTATTCACTACTTATGTAAAATAGAAGGCTGCTGCTTTCCAAGCTGGTTTGCATTGTGCTGCAGTTTGCAATTTTTTTAAAAATAATGATTTAGGTCCTTCTGAGATTTTTTTTTTAGATCTCAGAATTTCCTTAAGATGAATTTTTCAAGTTGTTTCTGGTTATTATTGGCCACAAATGTGTGTGACATCTGACTGGAAGGAATTGTGTGTGCGTTGCTGCATTTTTGTGAATGTATTGTTTTTTATACAACCCCCTGATCTACATCTTTTACAGCTGACAGTGGTGTCCACTGTATTGATCCAGGCACAGCACAGATTGGTTTTGCTCCCATCTTGACTTGCTCTGAAAACTCCTTGTTGCTCTGATGTGTAAACTCACAGATGCAGGAAGCTTGTGTTTGAACTGCCTTTTGGTGTAAAATAATGAACTATTTTAAATTATTACATCTTGTCAATATTGTTATGCTTCTGCACTTGTATATGAATGTGATTTCAGACTGGAGAGAGTAGTGATGGTGGCAGCACATACCCTCTCTTTCCCTGTAGGCACTCTGGGAAACTTTCTAGTGCACATGCAGGTTTGAGGCAGTGTGAGGATGATTATAACATTTTTTCATTGCTTGGCAAGTTGAGAGACTGCACAAAAGACAAGGCTGTCCCTCTCTTGTTGATTTAATGAAAGCTTTGGGTACAATATGATGGGCATTGAAGGCTTATAGAAACCAAAGGAAGTTCAGTGGAAGGATGTTGTTGCGGCTCGTGATAGCATCTCAATGCAAGAGGTGCACAATGGAGTTAAAACTGATGGTGAGTTCTGTAAAACTGATCCAGAGTTCTGTGGGTAAATTCAAGTGCTGGCCCATGGAGATTTGTCTGAGTTTTAGACATTTAAGTGATGTTAGGCAAAATGACTTGTGATTTTAAAGTGAGCTCTAAAGGTTTGCTTTTTCACTGCTAGTAATTCAGTATCTTCAACCTCTACATGAACAGGATTATGGATGGAGTGAACAAACTGTGCAAGAACTGAAGTGCATGAGTGCCTGTGCTGTGCTCAGTTCTGGGCAGGGGAGTGGATTTTGTGGACAGCTGCCTTGCCCTTGCAGTCAGTGTTCACAGTAAAATCTCAGTTTTGTAGAGCAGGATGGGAGGAAGCACAAACACATTTGGAAAGCTGGCACCCAGAGGTGGGCAAGCCCGCACCAGCCCAAGGTGGAGGCAATGCCCTTGCACTGCTTGGAAGATGTTCAGTAAAGTGGGGAGAAGTTGTGAAGAGCCACAAAAGAGAAGAGAAGGAGTTTGTGTCTGAGGAGGGGAGAAGGTGGCTATTGGAGGACTGTGGGGATGTGTGATATGCTCCAGGTGATGGATGGAGAAATTATCTTTGCAGTAGCACTCCAGACGGACTGTGAACAGAGCAAGAGTACATTTATCAAGGACAGAGAAGAGGATGCTGAAGTAATTGAGAAATGTCTTTCTTCTCAATACTAGGTATTTTAGGCAGCACTCCACTTGAAATTCAGTCTGGCTGTGTGGGATGCCCCTTACTTTTCAGGTACTTGGGTTTTGTCCCATAAAAATATATGAGGTTTAATTACAAATGTCAGGGTATGGCCCTTATAGACCTTTTGTTTGCTTCTAAAACATCCCTCTGCTGTATCCAGACTGGAATGCTGTGGTCTCCTGGAGGCTCACATAGTGATTTTTTGTTTTGTGTATTTTGTAACCTTAAGAGTAAAGTGGACAAACACTATTTGCTGCTGCAAATATTAAATATCTAGGAAAGCCTGGCAAAACAGGTTAGAATTATGAGCACTCCCAATTGTGCTTGGTCGTCAACTACAACAGAGAGCTATCATGCCTAATCTGTCAGTTTTTTTCTGGTCAAATATTTTACTTTTGAGTAATACCAAACAGCTAAATAATTTCATAAAGTAGGTTCTTCAGTGGTGTAGAAATAAAACTGAGATGAGAAATTATGACTGAAAGAAAGCACTGACTTGGTAACTGTAGCTGGGGCCAAGTTGCAGCTGGTAAGAGGGAGTGTGGGATGAATGCTTGGTGATGAGGCCTTGGAAGTTTTTATTGCTCATACCAGTGACTAGAAAAGAAACATCCAATCCCATCAGTAGGGAATGTCAGGATGCTGCAATCAACATGCGTGCAGCAGGTGCTTGAGCCAGCCGCTGACACCAGCTCAGTTTTCCTAGCAGCTGGAAAATGAGTAACAGGAAAGAGTGGCTGTACCTGCAGGGTACTGCTCCATCGTCACGGGAGGACAGCCGCATCCCCAGGGCCGCAAAACAGGGGGGAGTGCCTGTTCAGACATCAAAGATGAATATAAATAAGAACGAAGCCAGAGATAAAAAGGACCATAAGGTTGAAACAGTCCACAGAGATATTACATGTTTATAGTGGGGTCTGTGGGAATAACGGATATTTATAAATGAGTTCAAGGGGATAAATATGTATTGAAATATGAGTCCAGAGGGAGAGTACGCATTCAAAAACTATCTACTGTATATAGCATAATAATCCCAGTATTTCATAAACTCGTAGGAAAGTATTAAATAAAAATAAATTATAAATGTCTGTGGTTTGATTGCAAATCATTTCAGAGAAAAGGGAAAAAAATCCTTTGTGAAATATGGAAGCCATCTTGTGTTAAACAGCACCAGAAGAAAAATTATAATTGTAAAAAGTAAATGTCAGTTATAGTTATTACAGTGGCCATGGTTTTTTTCCAATAACAATTTGGCATTTTATTTAGTCTGTAACAATCTACAATTTAAATTTAAAATAAAGATTTTTCTTTTATTTCCCTCTGAAGTTGTGTGCCAAGCACAGCAGAGCAGAATGTAACATCTGTTGATGATTAAAACAAGCTTTCCTATGGGCCCTGAATACAAAGTAAACATGGATTTTATCCATAGTCAACAGCATTTACAAATGTAAAGGGAGGAAGCTACTGAGTTTTTGAAGAATGAGCTGTGAGAGAGGAAATAGAAGTATGGGGACGGCAGATGGCGATAATTAGTTCCATATCGTGAAAGGCTTCTATTACAAAATAAAGAAGACAGAGTCCTGTATTATGCTGCTGTTTTATTAAAGCGCCCTTTATTTGCCATGATTACCCCTCTCCAAGCTGGCCCACGGGTGTGCTTACCCTGGAATGGGTGAGCACATTGGTGTCCATGGACCGGGTGCTGGCACTGAGCACAGCCACTCAGAAGAGATACTTTCCTAGCTTTTCCCCACATAGCACTAGAAAGGCTTTGCTGGCAGTAGGCAAAATTCGGGAGGAATTTATTATGAGGACCTATAGGCTAGTAATCTTGAGCTTTATTTTGTTTTAATTTAGATTTAAGGGCCAGAGTAACAAAGGTTAAAGGCTACTGTACGTTGCTGATGGCCCTTGTCTCCTACTTTGCCCTGTTTAATCATGTGTTGCATGATTCACACCTCAGTGTTCAGCTGTTGTCACTAAGAAGTGACATCCCTTTCTGTCTTACCAAGACAAATGCATCTCTGTCTTTCTAGTCTGTATGTTTCTCATATGGTCTGTCTGCGTTTGCTACGTTACTCAGTTTCACCTATTAAAGAGCTAATTGTTACTGCTGGAATAATATCACTTTGTAGGGCTTCGCTCACCCTGTTTGTCTTGTTTTATCTTGCTTTGATTTTTTTCCCAATTATCCTTAATGTAGAGTACATTAAATGAAGTGTCAAAACGAAAATCCTATTTACTGAGATTTCCCTGCTTCTCAGGGAGAGGACAAACCTGCTCTAGCTCCCAGGGTGCATGAGCCAGCTATGAGCTTGCACAAGGGTGTTTTTGACTCTTCTTTCAGTTCTGGGCTGGTTTTGTTTTGCAACAAAAGCCAGGCCTTTTTTTTTTTTTTTTTCCTGACCGTATTTTGTAGTGCTCCAGTTCATATGTTATTTTGGAATTCATTTCAGATTTTAATTGCAATTTCTTCTTTCCTCACTTCCATCCTCCTTCAATTTTCTTTCCAACTGGAAACTGTTATAACCGAGCTCTCAGCACAGACACCCGTGGAAATGCCTTTGTAGCCCTGCACAAATACAGAGTGTTAATCTGGCACTTGCTCTCTGGTTGTGATTTTTTTTGTTGTTGTTCCTTTTTCTTTCTTTCCACCATTTTATAATTACCTGAGATGGTAACAGCTCTTATGAGCCTCGTCTGTCACCCTGGAACCAAAGGCTTTTCATTGAAAATTAAGGAAAGGCTTCTAAAGTTTGAGTTCTTTCAGCAATTAAATATAACAGTCCTCCAGTAGAAAGAGTATTTTAATGATGGATCCCATTTCACCGAGTAATGTAGGATGTAAGTGTGCTTTTGTGGTTAAGAGGAAACATAAAGACTGGAGGCTTGTACTTGCTTTCACAGACTGTGAGCGCTGCCTCGCCTGGAGAAGGCACCATGGGACTTGCAGGGGCTTCGTCAAGGCGCACAGAGCCCAAAAGCAAAGCCACAGTCCCTGCTGTTCTCCCAGATGTTAATGAAGCTATCTCCTTAAGCAGCACATCTGGACCGCTGCTAAATATGGCAGTGACAGAGAGAAGGTGCTGAGCAAGGAGGTAGTTATTACTGAATTCAAAAGGAGGCAATTTATCAGGATGATATGAAAAACATGCATTAAATGTGAATTTAAAATGCAAAAAGAAAAACTGCATGGAATTCAAAATTACTTCTAAATTGCTGAAAGAATGTATGGGAAGAGTTTTAGGCAAAATAAAACTAGATCAAACCAAAATAAGAGTCCAGATCTGCTGAAACATATATTTTGGGCAGAGTTTTCCTAAACTCATAGCTTTAGTAAAATCTTCAGGTAACAGATATTATACTTAAATGTCCAACTTCAAAGAGAAAGAAGCAGCCTTGCTTTTAATTAAAAATTTGAGAGCATTACTGAGTGGACCCCAAAAGTTAAAAGCATAAGGCAGATAAAATGTTATGTCTTTTAATGTCTTTGAAGTTGAATTTCACGATTGCTGGATCCTGTTATCTTGGTGTTTCTTTGCATGCTTTTGGGTACTGCATCAGGCTGGTGTGGAGGGGACAGGTGAAGCAGTGGAGATTATAGAGGTGTCCCCAGTGCAAGGGACTCACCAGGGACTGGAGGCAGAGACAGATCCCACCTCCACTGTGGGGCTGGTACCGGATCTTTCAGGAGCTGGATCCCAGTCTTTCCCTTATAGGACTCGCGTGAGGCTGTAAATTGCACTCTTGCACTTCAGCAATCAGTCACTGATTGTGCTCTGTGGCTGTCTGTGTGGTAGCACCATACCTGCATTGTTTTGTACTTATATAGAGAACTTATCCCACCTGGCTTCCTACATCACACTGTATTGCATATCCCTAAAGCAGTCCATATATGACATCAAATAATTTAAAAATAGACCCCTGATGTTTGAGTGGATGCAATAAAAGTCCCATGGTTTAAATGGCTGTGATCTTGCAGCACCAGAAAACACTCTGACTCTTAAAAAAGGGAACACCCTAACCACACCCCAAAACAACCCTTGCCAGCTCTTCTTGCCCTTTGGGAAGAAGAAGGCGAGTGGTGACACTCAATGCGTGATGTTTGCAGGGACCTTGGCTTTCTCCCAGCTTTCACTGTTTTCCAGGTAATAATGGCTTTGGAGGCCCCAAAGAGTACTGGAGCCCTTCCAGCAGATGATTGCACTGCATCTGCTGGCCTGTATGTGAGGCCACTGGAGAGCCAAGTGCCAGCCCAGGCCTCTCTGTCATGTTATGGAGTGCTACCAGAAGGCCAGCAGACTAGCTCTGTCTTTCCTTTTAAATAAGCAGCTTAATCATTCCCTGCCTATAATTAAAATTTTGAGTTGATCACATGTGTTGTAAATCTGCACATGGAGAACTTTTTTAACTAATAAAAATTAGCCTTAAGTTGTGTTTATCTGAGCAATGAAAAACTAAACTCTCTGGATGCATCAGCTCCACTCTCCTATGAGTGAGCATAAGGAAGCTTCTGCAGAAGATTTTCAACGGCCAGCCTCAGTCGCCTTTAATAAAAGCAATTATTATTTTAGCTTCTGTGCAATTTGGAGTCTGGCTGTAATGTAGGATCGGAACACCTTATAAGTGTTATAACACTTTCAGATGAGCTCCTGCTTTCAGTTGATAGAGGTCAAACTTCTGTATAATTTTGTTGTTTTCTCCAAGAATTGGCCATTGTGGTTTATGAAGCATTTCTGGTCCGAAGGCCAGTAGGTATGATAGAAGTGCTGGAAAAGTGCCTCTACTCTTTATGGGGATGGTTTTACTACTACTGTTAGCCATCTTGCTTTCACCGTAAGAACTGATAAAATGGACTCATGTGCCAACACTGTGATAACAGTAAATTTTTTTTTATGCTTTGCCATGCATTTCTATCAGTGGTGTGGTCCAGTACTCCAAGGTCTACTTGAGAAGATCAACGCAAGTTTAGGATGGAGCTTGTTGCCCTCAGACCAACATGACATAGCTTACTGTGGCAGCAAGGGTCTAGTTGGAATGTGATAACCTGCGTGGTGCCTGGTGGCTCTATCTCTGCCCTTCTGCTAGTGACAGTCACCTGCTGCAGTACTGGTGCAGGGAAAGCCCTGGGAAGTGTTTGCTACACGGTGCAGCCCTGTTTGCCCAAAGGCTGTGACTCAGAATCAGTCAATTCAAACACTATGAAATCTAAAAAAATCAATGTTTGCTCAGCAAGACTCTGTACAAAACATTTGTGACTTGAGTTAATTTTATTCCCATCCTCTAATATTTTATTGATCAAACTCTACATTAATTTTCATTACTTTCTGCTGAGGATTGATGTCAGGTTAAGCAACCTATAGTTACATGTCTTTCTTGCTTTCTGAGTATGGATACAGTCCACGGTCTTCCAGTGTTCTGCAATTTCCCTGCTATGTTAACTTTTCACAGCTCATATTGACAGGTTAGTGAGCTCTCCTGGCAATTCTTTCATGACTTAGTAAGACAAGGCATCCAGAGACCACCAGCTATCAGATTGTTTAATACTTCCCATGGGTAGAAATAAACTCAGACTAGTTAGTTGTCTTCATCTGATGCACGCTGTCTGTGTCTTTCCTAACAAAATGTTTTTTGAGTCTGTATTAGTCTGTTTTGTATTCTAATCAATAATACAATCTCCACTAAATAATAAACCAGTTCCTGGAACTTCTTTTGGTCCCGGTATGCCAAACACACTCTTTCTTGCTGTCTTTAGCTTGGCCAGCCCAGATTTAGACATCTACCACCTTCTGTCAGTGAGAGCTGATAACTGTGCTTTATAGGATACCCAGGAGGTGATAACCATAACTGTGCTTGACAGTGGAAATTGCAGGCTCATTAGCATTGCAGGTTATAGGATTCTTCCAAAGTCACTCACAGCTTTTTAGCCATGGAAGGGAGTGGTTGTGAGGAAGGTGGTAGATTCTCTGAGGCAGATTTCAGTATGTCAGCACTTATCTTCTCAGACTCTTGTGTTTAAAAAGTTAATTCTGGTGGTACAGGTAGAAGCTCTCTCTACCAAATGGAAAATTCAACAGAAGGCTGAATACCAAGAATAGCAATAAAGGCAAAATGCTTAACCTTGTGGTGGTGAGTTATTTGCAGCCATGTGGCTGGTCCTGAATTAATTCTATGCATTTCCTTTAATAGCTTCTGATAACTTTAGAGATGAAATAAACAACATCAGATTAACTTTGGAGAATGATGAGTAGTCAGGGGTTTTCTACAGGTATAATATCAGGTTATTTATAGAAGTTAGAAGCAGGAAGGGGAAAAATGAAATTCAGCCTTGAAAAATACAGATGATATAGCTGCCTGTGCATGAAAGTACTAATCCTTCACAGGTATGCTCAGTAAGGAAACACTTGAGTGGTAGCAATGCTAAAAGATGTTTCAGGGTAACAACAGATAGTGAACTAGAGATGAGTTTGCAGTGTCATACAGGAAAAATGAACAGTATATATTTGTACTGCCTGCACTAAACCATCATGTTAAAGAGCAGGAAAACAACAGTGATCTTCAGACTGACCCGTGGCTGCAGCTAGGAAATCATGCTCTGTTCCAGCACTATGTCACTGGCTTTCTGTTAACAAGCTGGAACAAGTTACAAAGAGAACTGGGAACCTGGAAGAACTGACTCATGAGAAGTGATTAAGAGAGGTAAATTTTTGCAGCTTGATTAAGCAGTGACTAAGCAGCCACATCAGCAAACAAAAATGCCCATAGCTGTGAGCAGCAATGGAAAGATCTGTTATCCAGGAGGATGCCCATCTGACAAACCAAACATGAGGGGCTGAATTTAACAGAAGAGATTTTTAGACAAAAGTAGGAAAAAAGCATCCAATAATGAAATCTTTAAAACTAAACAGAAGTCTCAAAACCAGGTGAAAACTCAGTTACTAGGGAGTTTTAAAGCAACATTAGGTGACAGCAGAATATGTAGCACTGTGAAAAGCTCTATGTTGCTGAGATTTCCACAGCTGTTTGATGTTCGTACTGTTCCCAGATGCCAAATAGGCAGATTCCTGAGGGCACCTGATATTGCATAGGTGCAAGCTTAACACTTTTACCTTGAGAAATCTCTATGTATGAATGAAGACTACCTTTGCAGCTCTCAGCATCCTCACTTACCTAGTTCATCATGCCTTAAATCTCTACTGCAGCATCCACCTTGTGGGTCTTTAAGACGTTTAGACCATAATTTTACATGCCAGGCCCAGATGCTGGATGGCGCCACCAACTTGTCTCTGAAGTAACTTCCAGATAGTCACAAATGTGGTCAGCCTGTGTGCAGAGTGGTGGTGGGAGAGTAGTCCTGGCTCCCCAGGAAGTTTCTGTTTGACTTGACCCATCACAAGTGATGAGGCTGTAGAAGTAAATATTGCACATCTGGTAGCCTGCTCCAGGGCAACGTTGAGTTGTCTGGTGTAAAATAAAGCCAAATGCTCATGAACTTGCAAGGCTACATTGATAAAACGCTCAGACATCAAAACGTATTAATGTGGGTTTTGCTCAGCCCTGGACTTGATGCTTGTGGCAGGTAAATTGCTTTTGGGCATCAATGCAGCAGAGCCAAGGCTGCTCAAAGGCATCAGTGCAGCTACTCATGGGTGACGACAGCATTCATACCACAGATGCTAGTGTAAGACTGTGGGGGAACAACTGATCTTTTGCACTACACCTGGTCATTGGCTTAGGGTACCTGTATGATAAACAGGAGAGAAAACATCTCCACAGAGTGCCATCAAACTCCAAACTGATGAGATAGAAATGGTAATAAAAGTGGTTTCTGCATTTGCTTCATTTCAGGCTGTTAACTAAATGAAACAGTATTGAGATACATAATGAAAGAGTTTCCTTTTCCAGTAAAGGAGAAACTAGAGGCATCTCAGTGCAAGAAACAAATGCCAAATCTATCTTAAACCAGACACTGGATGTGGAGTATCTGCGGGGTGCAGAGGCTCTATGCTGCCCTGCTTTTCAGCAACTATAGCAGTGAGTTTTGATGTTCCTAACATTGTTTTGGCACGTGCAGCATGATGAAACTGCCTGTTCAGAGTTTATCTCATGAAGAAGAGAGAAAGAGTTATTTGAAATGGAGGTTAAAGCATGGAGCTTTTTGCATGGTTTGGATCCTTTACTTGGGACTCAGGGGTGGGTTTTCTCATGCCAGGTTTTCCTGTGTCCATGCCTGGCACTTGGTATCTCTTGGATTTGTGGTGGTCAGGCAGGAAGCAGCAAGTCATGGCCATGGCACTGAGGGTGTGTGCCCAGGTGATGTTTGGGGTCTGCTCTTGTCTCTGCACTCCAGCCAGGTAAACTGGCTTTGCTTTTGTAACTTACACCTTTGTCCGTTGGTGCTCTTATCTGTTCTGGTACAGCCTCACGTGCCCTTGCATGCTGGTGCTGCTTCGTTTAAGTATTCATTCTTTGCCTGAATTATTTATTAATTCATTTTTCCCCCCTTAATTTTTCCTTCTGTCTTTCCTTCCACTGGTGTCAGGTGAATTCCTGTTTCTCCAGCAGCTCAGCAGGGAAGGGATTAATGTGGCTGGAGCATGACTGCAGTTGTGTTGGGCAGCTGGAGTGACCTCCTCCAGGGAAAAAAAGGGACAAAAAGGAGAGAATCCAGCAGTCAGAAGTAGGGGGGAGGTGTGTGTGTGTGCGGGGAGGGAACTCTGTGTACTTCTTGTTCCTTTTCATGGGAGGCATGTTCCCAGCATTGCCATTCTCCTGAGAAATGAAATATTATGCAAATCTTTAATAGAAGGTGAAATTGAAAGTGCAAATATTGAGTACGAGTTGTATTGAAAGAAATGGCAAGCTATGATCCAAAAAAACATGCAAACTTCAAGTGCTTGACTAAGGTTAACAATTATGAGTTCTGTTCTCACGGTTCTTATTGTTTCAAGCAGCATGATGCAGGAGAAAGTGTCTCCTTTCCTGTTGTCCTCTGCTAATGGCATGATGAATTTTGATTACACTGCTATTGCATTCTTACTATATGGAAGGCCACAGTAACTATTTGGGACATCAGTTTTCCTTTTGCCAACTTTCAGGAGCATTTTATAGGATTAATATTCAATAAAAACCCCTTAACATTAAAAAAATGCTTAGTCCCGCAATTGTTATTAAATTCTTTTCCTGTGCCATAATGCGGATACTTTGATCTAAAGTCCTGCAGTTTCTGGAAGGAGCTTGCATGATTACGATAATGTGCAGTGCTCTTTCTGCTATTCCTATAGGGAAAATAAACCCCACATTAGTTCCATATTAGTACCTGACTTGGAGAAGTTAAAAAGTGCCAGAAAAAGGTTAACCAGAGTCAAGTACACATAAGAGAGCTGTGATTATTAGTGTTAAGGGAGCCATTTGAAAAAACATTTCTGCTTTTACGGAAGAATTTATTGGTGTCTTTGCTTCTGGCTGCTTTACGCATTTTAATAAAGCAGTAGCAGTAATAACAGGGTGTGGGAGTTGGTTATGCCTATATTGAAAGAGTTTCTGTGTGATTTCCCCTGTCCATGCCTTTGGCCTCCCCTAGCTGAGGGCTGCCCTTGGCTCAGCCTGGGCTATTTATTTGAGCCAGAGCTGGGATTGGGAGTTCAGGTAAGAGCCTATGACCCAGGACTGCCCAGGAGTTCACATTCCTGAATGCAGACTCTGTTCTGGCTCTCTGACTTGCCAGCACACGAATGGGATCCATTTGGAGAGCCATTTAAAAGAAGCTAATAATTGGTTTTGTGTGTTAAAAGTTACATACAGCCTACAAGCAGCTTTTGCAATTTCCCTGCCAAATGTCTGGAATTATTTTGAAAACATACTCTATTGAAACCAGCCCCAGCCCAAGGTATACCACACAATTAGAATAAAACTTCATAGCATCACAGAATCATAGAATAGTTAGGCTTACAAAGGACCTTAAGATCATCCAGTTCCAACCCCCTTCCATGAGCAGGGACAGCTTCCACTAAACCATGCTACCCAAGGCTATGTCCAACTCTGCCTTGGACACCACCAGGGATGGAGCATTCACAACTTCCCTGGGCAACCCATTCCAGTGCCTCAGCACCCTTACAGTAAAGAGTTTCTTCCTCATATCCAATCTAAACTTCTCCTGTTTAAGTTTGAATCCATTATCCCTCAGTCCCTAATGAAGAGTCCCTCCCCAGCATCCCTATAGGCCCCCTTCAGATACTGGAAGGCTGC